>JAPYYV010009727.1:0-17548 GCA_030522625.1 Copidosoma aretas | reverse complement strand
TCCTCCCATAGACTGTGCGCTGCTGACAGTTGCTGTAGGAGAGAAGCGCTCTCTCTCTCGGGGTAGGCTGCTCGCTCCCACTTTTTTCAGTGTACGTATAAACACCAGGACTAATTCCTGCACACCTCCCGCTGACGTTGTTCACAGTGGAAGAGAGACAGTTAATCGAACCCCCGAAAATCAAACAGCGGAGGCGAACCTCTAGTCAAACGGCGAGACTTGAACCAAGTGTATATATATATACTCTTACATAACATCAAATGCTAAGGAAAAGAGTCACTTGACAATCAAGTGACGTGCATATTCTTCCCACAACGTTTGGATTTGATTTTAAAATTTATAAACTGCTTTAGACTTTAATATCAACGTCCTTGTTGATAGGATTTTATGCGTTACTCTTTTACTGTGAGTCCTCTTTGAGGGATGTACCACCATACATAATTAAAACATAAGTCAAATATTTAAAAATTGCTCTTTTTTCTCAAATATTACTTATTATTAGGTATATAAAACAAAAATATAAGTAAGTATAATAAAGTGCAATGAAAGCAGAAATATTGTCAAATTATGCGATTAAAAAATTGGTGACTTAATGAAGTAAGGCGTGGAGAGTGAACGATGCAACAAGGAGTAGAATGAAGTAAGGATTCGTGTCTACCCCGTCAAGGTATCCAAATTTTATTACAAAAAGATTGTTGTAGGTACGCGTGAAGACAAAAAAAAGACGAATCTGTAAGCGCTACCGACTTTAAACGTGCCAAAACAGACTCTCGTACGGCCGTGCCCGGCTGCCTCAACGTTCAGCGGCGCAGGCTGCAACGCCTCGACTTTCTCTCCATCACCTGCGCGCACCGCACTGACAGCACTCATTATAACGGATCTGTTGTCGTAATTAGCGGTCTTAAACCACCCCGTCATATTTTTTTAATAATATTAGAAAATATGAACTACATTACCTTCAAAGGGCCTAGCCGTATGAGATGGTAAAAAGTACCTTTTAAAGAATCATGATAGAAAAAATACTACCATATTTACATAAAAAATATATTTTCTGGGTAATCATTCAGCCCTAAAGATGCAAACCTAACCTCAAAAATAAATAATTTGTGTATTTTTAGTATTTTTGCCATATCTCGGTTATACTAGCACCAAATTTAACTTTTTTTTATAAATTAAAGGTTTTTCCAAGCGCTAGAAGGTTGTATTGTTTTAAAATATGACAGCCCTCGTGAAAATTGTTTGTAAACTATATGAATTTTAAGAATTCAACAAAAACCAAAATATTAATGTCTTAAACAAAAAATATAATGTATTTCTTTGACAACTGATTCGCCCTGAATTTTTTCGGATTCTAACAATTGGTAGAACATGGTCAATGAAATAAAAACCTGCATTTTACAATATTTTGAGGCTTTTCCTTGGCCTAATTTGCAACTAAAATCTTTCTAACCTATGAAAAAAGTTTTTTTTTTCTCATATACCTAAAAAGTGTTTTAAATATTGTACAACTTTTCAAAATCAATGGAACGTGCAACAAAACCACGACAACATTATTTGTACGTATAATACAGCCGATTTAGTCTCGTAGAAAAATATAAATTTTTAATAATAATTATTGTTAGTGGAAACATTCTGATTGCTTACAGCATTTATCACCTTAAAGAATAGAAGATAATCCCATACTTACAAGAGCTCTGGAACCGTGGAACGTTAAGTAATTGAAATGTCGATCAATAAATTCCTAAAACTTTATTATATATTTATTCGTTGTTTATTTGCTATTTTTTTACTTCCGTACAAGAAAATTGTGAGCGACGCCTCAATTGGAGATCTATTTCAAATCATCATAACATTTCATCGGTCGTTTTACAATGCACGTAGTGCATAATTTCACCTAAGATTAAGAAATAAAAGGAATAAGTAATATAACATTTTTTTATTTTATGTTTTTTTGGATTTCAGCTAAGTAATAGATGAAAAATGTAGATAAATGATTGCCAAGTGCTTATTTTGGGGCAATGTGCGTCCCAGGTACACAAGGGAAAAAGTTTTCATTTGGTATATTCCGCGTGTGCAAGTCTACAAAAGCCAGCCATCAGCTGTCAGTAATTTTTCGTCCACCTTGATCAGACTCCTGTACTATTTACATAATAGTTAGACTATGAGCAGGGTTGTTTCAGCCGATATATTGCACCTGCAGTTATCTTTGGGTCGCCGATTAAGATACGTATTTTATACGTTTTCTATAGGTACGTTTTAGGTATGAATTTGTTGAGGAAAGCAGGGTCAAGCAGACAATAAGTTCATACAGTTATTAATTGTAGTGAAAGACAGGTCTTAAAACTCGGAAAACACTAAAATTGCCAGAAACGAAAAAATTAGTCTAAAAATACTTCAACAACATGACCCAATAGACTTTAACCTTATAACACAGGAGACAATAAACAATCAAATTAATGATAAAAAGTTATGATGATAAAAAAAAACTAATAAAAGACGAGCGAAACAGTCAATCCCCAGCAAATTTAACTACATAATTTAATAGACTGTAGCATAATAACCCAGAAAAAACAAATAATCGGTACAATAATTAAAAATAACGATCATTAATAAATAAATTTCTAATTAACGTAACCACATAACTTCATGCACTGTAGCCTAATAACATAGAGGAAAAAAAGTTATCGAATTGAAGAATATAAGTAATGATGATTGATAAATAAATTAATAGTTAACAAGAGAAGAAATTAAATACAAGAATTTTTAATCACATAACCCAATAGACTGTAACCTAATCATCCAGGGGAACAAAAAACAATTGAAGTAAAGATTAAATGTAATGATGAATAATAGATAGATTATTGCGAGCGATACAATTAATCATAAACAACTTTAAGCACATGACCCATGAGACTTGAACCTAATAACCTTGGGGATAAAAAATACTTTGATCGAAGATTCGAAGTATGATGATTAGTAAATATGATAAATAAAATAAATGCCAAGTAAAAGAACCACTATCAAGCAACTTTGACCACATTACCCTACAGACTTTAGGCTTGTAACTCGGAGGAAAACAAATAATTGAGATGAAGATTAGAAATGATGATGTTAAATAAATGAATGAATAAATAACAAGCTTATCAACTCATCCTAAGCAACTTTAACGGCATAATTACCTAGACTTAAACCTTATAATCCAGGGGGACAATAACTTATCAAATAAAGATTCAAAGTAATGATAGTGAATGAATTGATGAATAAATAACAAGCTGAACAATTCATTCCAAGCAACTTTGACCGCACAACTGACTAGACTTGAATCTAAAACCCAGGGACAACAAGTAATAGAATCAATAAGTATGAATTGTGAAAAAATTGTATTGAAAAGTTTCTTAGAAAGAGTAACAAATACCCGGAATCTAAAACAGTCGATTTTTAGTATTTTTAATGCTAGAAAAAAAAACTGACATTTTAAATAAATACCATCTAGTGACCAAATACGCTCTAGGGCTTCACTTTTGTTTATTAAATAAATTATCAATGCCCCAAGCAGATAATCCTAAGATACATAATATAGTCTGGTGCTTGCAAATTTGATTTTCAAATAAATCGTCACTATCCTAAGTAACTAACCCTCAGTAAACCTGAGAAGGTATTGGGATACTGGATAGCATTTATTTAAAACATAAATTTTTTTCTAGCAGTAAAAATGCAAAAACTAAGTGAATTAGTGACTAGTAAATTATTGCTTGTCCTAAAAATCTTTCTTATACTATTTTCAACGATAAATAATTTTCAATTAAATTACTTAGTGTTGTCTTCTGAGTTTAAGGTTAGAATCTATTAAGTTATGTAAAAAAAGGTACTCTGGACTAATTTTTCCGCTCGTCATTGATTTATTAATTCATTTACAATCATAATTTCTAATTTTCATTACGATTATTAGTTGTACTTTGAGTTATTTGATTGGAGACTATAGAGTAATGTGGTTAAAGTTGCTTTATATCAGATCTTCCGCTCGACATTTATTTTATTTGTTATATTTACTAATTATCATACCTTAAAGCATCGATTATAATATCTGATGTCCCTCAGGTTATTAGGTTGAAGTCTGCTGGGTTATGCGGTTAAAGTTGCTTATCATTAATTGTTTCGCTTACTGTATTTTAATGTATTTACTAATTATCCTTACATTGAATCATTAATTCGATTGTTTGTTATTCTCTTGGGTCATTAGGTTACAGTCTATTGAGTTATGTGATTAAAGTTGCTTGAATTATATTTTTTCTCTCGTAAATTATTATTTTATCTAATAATTGTCACTACTTTTATTCTTAAATTCAATTTTTTTTCCCTGAGGTATTAGACTACAGTCTATTAAGTTATGTGGTTTCGTTAATGATTAATTTATTTATTAATTATAATTTTTATTCCGATTAATTGTTTTTTCCTAGGTTATTAGGCTATAGTTTATTAAGTTTTGTGGTTAAATTTGCTAGGAATTGTCTGCTCCGCTCGTCTTTTATTAGTTTTTTTTTATTATCATTAACTTTTATCTTTAATTCAATTGTTTGTTGTCTCCTGTGTTATAAGGTTAAAGTCTATTGAGTCATGTTGTTGAAGTATTTTTACACTAATTTTTTTGTTTCTGGCGATTTTAGTGTTTTCCGAGTATTGAGACCTGTCTTTCTCTACAATTAACAACTGCATTAAGTCATTGTGTGCTAAATCCTTCTTTCCTCAAGGAAGTCATACCTGAAATGTACCAATAAAATATGTCTGGAATACGCAACCTGAATCGGCAACCCATCAATGACTACGGGCGCATTATTTCGGCCAAAACAACTCTGCTCATAATTTACCCATTGTGTGAATAATACAGGGGTCCGATCGAGGTGGACGCAAAATCACTGGCAGCTGATGGCTGGCCCTTATAGACTTGCACATTCACCTTCTTATTTGAAACATACCTATTAAGAAATTTTTTTTTTGTGTACCCGAGACGCACAATGTCCCAAAATAACCACTTGGAAATCATTTCTCACCATTTTTTACTCATCACTTAGTTAAAATCTGAAAAAAAATTAAATAAAAAAATGCTATATTACTTATTCCTTTTATTTCCTAATCTGAGGTAAAATTATGCAGTGTTGAATGACCGATGTAATGTTATAATATTTTGGAATAAATAATGGAGGCGTCCGCGTCGCTTAAAGTTTTCTTGTAGAGAAGTAAGAAAATAGTAAACAAACAACGAACAATTATATAAATAAGTTTTTGGAATTTCATAGTCCACAATTTAATTACTTTTCGTTCCACTGTTCTTGAGGTCTGAAAGAACTTTCATTCTTTAAGGAGGTAGATGTGGTAAGCAATCAGAATGTTTCGACCGAAGATTATTATTAAAAATTTAAATTTTTCTAAATTACGAAATCGGCTGTATTATATGTACAAAAACATTATCATGGATTTGTCTCACGTTTCATTAATTTTAAAAAGATGTAAAATATTCAGAATTCTTCCTTGGTATATGAGAAGAAAAAAACTGTTTTTATTCTTGAGAAAGCTTTAAGTTGCAAATTGGGCCAAGGAAAAGCCTCTATTAAAGAATACCGTTTGTAATTTTTTTGACCATGTTCCACCAACTTTTAAAATCTAAAAGAATTGAGGGTGAATTAGTGATCAAAGAACTACAATATATATATTTTTTAAGATATAAGTGTATTTTTTTGTATTGAATTTTAAAAATTTAAATATTTTTAAACCATTTTTAAGAGGACCGCAAGATATAAAATAAATTTAATTTAAAAAAAAAATAAGATAACGTGATAATATAAACAAAATACGACCAAAAAATCCAAAAAACGCTTTTTTTTTTTTTTTTCAAGTTAAGTTTCCATCTTTGGGACTGAAAATTTACACAGAACATCCGTTTTAATGCTCAATTTAAAACTATTTTTTTTATTACGATTTTTTCAAAGGCATTTTTAACTATCTTATACAACTAGATGCTTTGATCAATTTTCGTTATACAGTGTGACATAGAGAATTTTAAAAAATAAAAAAATCATTTCTGCTGTAAAGTGTTGTTAGACAACAAATGTTTCTCTTAAATTCGTTAGAAAATACCAGCTTAAGAAATATCGAGTTTTATCGTCCCTCAACACAAAACGAAAAAAGGTAATGCAATTGTTTATACGGTAAAAACATGCACAATTTTTATCGACATTTTTAAGCCACTATTTTCTAATGGTTGTCTTTAAATTTTATTACATATTGTGGTCCATCTCCTGAGGAGTACGTAGTTTTTCGAAAGATAAAAATCCAATTGTCTTAAGCCAAATAATTAAATTTTTCGAAGACATGTTTTTACTTGTAAAAGAAAATTTTGCAAAAACTATTATTCTTACAGAATCCAGATCCCGTATACATTTTAAGTACATTAAAGGTTATATTTACAGAATTTTTTAATACTCTGCAATGATGGCAACATCATTTATTGCAAAATTAAGAATCAGCTTTTTCGGATGGCTTTTTTAGATTTAAAGGAAAATTTATTTCCTGATGTAAATTCTGCCAGGGTCATTTTGTAGATATTTTCAACGCTCATACCATTTGTTTAAAACTATGTTTATTATTTATTCAGTTAAATGCAAAAAATCTGCTTTCATGGCATTTCAGAAATTTGTTTCGCTTGATCTTACTGTTAAGGAGTTAACGTAGACTTTTACAGTTGCAAAGATCCATTATTATGAAAAACAAGCTTAAGGAATACCCATTATGACATAATACTCTAAACATAATTTTCTCCTCAGGGTTTTGCTTGGTATCAAAGCCGTGAATGATTTTAGGTTTTTTTTTGGTATGACTTCTTTTCCTGCGTTTATGTTAAGAGGACCTATATTAGTACTATCTTGAGGTTCTAATCATACTTCTAAGCCTTAGTGCAACGCTGACTGATTCTTATTCAGTCTAAGTATAAAATCAATATTGCACTGCCATAATGTTACTTGAAATATTGCCCTAAATTTGTACTACCACCACCCGCGCAGCCTGTATCACTGCGATGTTCTTTTATGGAATGTAGTCTCTATCAAACCACAATAACGTAGTATAGGATAATAAATTAAAACATATCATGTGATATTAGATCAAAAATGTAAACATTTCAGTTATAAATACAATTTAATTTTAACGAATTCGGCAACAGCAGTATGTATTTTTAGGAGAAGTACAAACAATCAAGCCCTGCTAAAACTGGCAAAACCTATCACAAAAAGCATGTATGTTGATTGATTTACTTTGCGAAGATGCTGAACAGCTCCTTGCGGGAGTCTAACTTTCGCGGGCGAAGAAAAAATCATTGCAGTGAAACTTGCATGATCAGTGAATCCACGTTTGTCTAGCGTGGGATCGCACAGGCCGAAAAATAGTCTGGGATCCCGCGGCACTGCGTGATTCTGCATGGCGGGATCCTAATCCGTGATTTCCAACCATTGATTGACCTCATTAAGACGGAATATAAGTTAATATACGTGCGAAGTAACTATAAATGCATATTTATTACAATTCCATAGAAAATTTAGCAATGAACAGCGAATTATACTCATTTATACAAAAAAGAAGGTAAGATTAAGAAAAAGTGCATCGTGCAGAAGCAACGTATCTATGTCAGCTTATAATATTAGTGCCATAAGGCATTAAAATATTGTTAACAAAAGTCAACGTTGATAATTAATACATTAATAAATTAAACATGAGTGAGAACCCAGAATATTATTATTATTATTATTATCATTATACAGTGGCATTAGGAATTCGAATGTTCATTGCCGAGTGTACCATCTCCCGCCGCTCTTCCCTATCTTTGTCTATCTAACCACGACCTATTATCTAATTTATCCATTTCTTTAAGAGTTACTAACACTTTATATTTCTATCTATGTTGCGGTCTGCTGAGTGGTCTAGTTCCCTCTGGTTTTTCGATCAATATTCTATGAGCGGTTCTTTGCATTGCCATCCTAGCAACGTGTCCAGCCCATCACAGTCTACGTGCTTTTATTATCTGGTTTATGCTTGGGTCCTAATAACTGCCTCGACCTCTGCGTTATGCAAAATCCTCCATTTCCCGTTGACTACGTCTCTTTTTTCCCCGAATATTTTTCTGGGTAACTTTCTCTCGAATACTTCGAATTTTTTCCTTTCGCTTTTTTGATTGCCCAAATTTTTCTTTCATGCAGCAGGACCCGTATTATGATCGTTTTTTTGAAGTAAGTCGCGATGTTAATAGTTTACTAGCCCTATAATAACAAGCGATCGCTGATCGTAATCTCTGTTTATTCTTGTCTTGAAAACATTAGTATTATAAATATTAACGCCAAGATATTTAAACTTTGAAACTCTCTCCAACAATTTTCCGCCTACTCTCAACGTGGTTACGCTAAGATCATTTACTCTACTGTTAATCATGTTTTTAGTTTTTGCTTCGCTCATTTCAAGTCCTACTACTCCCGCTCTTTCGATCAATTTTTCCGTGTTCCGTATCATAATTTTTCTCGCTGACGTTCAGCATACTTAAATCGTCCACGTATCCGAATATTTAAGTAGTTCTGTTTAAAGTTATCCTACTTTCATCGTCCTAAACTCGTCGTATATCGTATTCTAAAATCAAATTTAACAACAACGGAGATAACGCGTCCCTTTGCTTTAACCACTAGTGTATTTTGAATGGTTTAAAAAGTTTAGTCTTAACGTGAACCCTTCCTCTGCTGTCTTGCATGCAAACACGTATCAGAGCTACTAATTTCTTTGGAACCCCAAGAGAGACCAGGATATAGTACATTTTCGATTTGATAATTGAGTTGTACACTTTTTTGAAATCTGTGAACAGTTGTCCAAATTCCTTGTTAAACTCCCATGGTTTTTCTCCCATTTGTCTGATTGTGAATATTTGGTCAATAGTTGATCTGTTCCGTCTGAACCCACATTGATGGTCTCCTATGATATCTTTCACGGAGGGGGTTAATCTATCCAAGAGGACATTAGATAAGACTTTATAGCAGGTCGAAAGTAATGAAATACCCCTGTAGTTATTACACACAGATGTGCCCCCTCTCTTAAAAATCGGAATAGTGACTGATTCGCGATATTTCCTGTACATTCGCTACCCTTTTTAATTTTATTTAATCAAACTGTTTCTCCATACTCAACCGTTTCCCCCGCCCATGATCAGCTCCCCGGGTATGCTGTCTATTCCCACCACTTTGTTGTTTTTAAGTTCACGGATCGCTTGCTCTACTTCTCCAAGTGACGATTCATTTACCTCTATTTCCATAGTAAGAACATCTTGATTCCATCTCGTTAATTTTTTTCCGTTATCCAATATCATATATCCATTATCGTCTTTTATAAAAATAACTCGATTCTGATACCTCTTTAGGGTTGCATTGATTTCTTGATACATCTCACGTGCATTGTTATTCTTGTAATTTTCCGTTACACTAACAATTTTCTTGTTCTCCTATACAGGTTTCTTTTCTCTTACCACCCTGCTTAGTGCTGTTCTACAATAAATATAGTTTTCTAGAGCTAATTTATTCTTACTGTTCAGGTATACTATTCAAGCTTCTTCTTCACACTTTTTTTATTTTCTCACTTTTCATCGACGTCCAGTTCCTGATATCATATTCCCGCCACCCGATGATCCATGCAGTTATTAATTTCTTGTCAGTACTCTATAAGTTTGTTGACGTCTTTTAGTTCTTAAGTGCGAATTTTTTTTCAGATTCATTTAAGTGATGCTTTCCGGCTATTGTTAGATGCATCCTAACCTTAGTTATTACCAGGAAATGGTTCGCATTGCAGTCAGCCCCCCTATACGCCATGACGTCAAGAATGTTGAAGCCATGTCTCCTATCAGTTAATACACGATTGATTTTATTCTTAGTAACGCCACCTGGAACCGTCCACGTCGTTTTATAAAATATCAGGATGTTTAAATTAAGTGCTCTTAAAAATAGGGTATTTTGATACTGCGAACTTAATAACTCCAGTAACATTGTTATTACACAGCCCGTGGAGGCTCTCTTTCCCGATGGTTGTTCTAAAAAGATCTTCCCGGCCACTTTTCGCGTTGGGATCCCTCAGTATAATTTTGATATCAAACGATGAGCCAGCGTCGTATATACTTTTTAATTCTACGAAGAAAATTTCTTTAATACCATTGTCCTTTTCTTCCGTCGGCCCATGGACATTGATAGGCGTATGATTAGACCATTTATTGTTCAGACATAAATACGAATTTCTCTTATTTACTACATTTAATTTTTTTATGTTGGTTGATAGTTCTCTTTTACCAAAAAAAAATCCGTTCCCAGATCACCCCATGCAGGAATATGTATGTACCTACTTTGATTTGCCCTTTAACGGTAGCCTAACCAAGCCTACACCAAGAATATTCATTTAATGTTCCGCTGCTACTGAATCTGTTTCTTTTGCATGTCTCTAGTTCTCCTAGCAAGGCGACGGCTTTTTCATCAGGTACAACAGTGTAAGGTCCCGTGTCTGAGTCAATCCGTACATTCTTTCCAGGCAGTGTCCTCGGAGCCAGGTTTCCTAACGCCAGCTGGATACAGAAAATGAGCTTATTTGTTTGTTTAGAGTGAAAATTTAAAATGTACAGTGTTTTTTCTAGATATATTTTACACTATGTATAATCCTTACTTATGTATTTTTTAGGTCATGTATATATCTTTGCTATGATATTAATTAGTGGACCGTATTCTATAAATTTTTTATCATTCAAAAATCACTGTGAATAAAATCACTAAAAAGTTGGACAAGCTGTAGAAGAATTTAAGGCACGTAATTAAGTTTTTTTTAGTTATCTTTATACCATCGAGTAGACGTTAGTTGCCAAAAAAGTGTATGGGAGTAAATAATTTCTTAAACAAAGAGCATGTATGTTAAAAATCAATAACATAACTGTATACTTCGCTAAATACCTAAGTTATCAAATAACATTTCGCAGGGGGCGTTGGTAAACAAAACACACCGATTAAACCATTTGGGAAATGTAAAGAAAACGTGGGCCTGCGATAGAAGCAGTATAAGGAGGCATGAAATACCCACAAAAGCGTTTGATTAAAGGGGTAAGCGTGATATTTCGTTTATGTAACATATCAAAATTGCAGGGGGCATAGCTCCATAGTTTTTATGAAATCGAATTGCAAAGATTTTCAGTTATACACGGGCTATTATGGATATTTTACTGCAAACTGGTTTTCATAAACACGTTCTCATTTCCAATTCAAATGATTTTCTAAAGAATCTGACCAAAAACAAATATTTTTAAGTAAACTCCCATTTCTAATTTCAGGAAGTCTAACTACGTCGTTTTGAAGATACATCGATTCAAAGTTTATCCGGCATATCGTTATTTGTATATCTATATAGTCGTACAGGCCTATACAAATATCCATATTAACTTCTAATTTTCCCAGTTGTAATGGTTTATGGTTTTGTGTACATGAGACTAAATACTTATTTATGCGTTACGTAGAAGAATACTTATACTGAAAGTATGTAAATCGGAAACATATCGTGGAGGTTTACTGTACAACAGTAAGCCCTTACCTAACTCCAAGCAGAAAGACCCAGTGATATCTGAAGGAGAAAGGTGCAAGGTGATTTCAAGAATCAGAAATAATGTTTTTTACGTAAAAATACGGATAAACTAACGAATTTGATTGAGTGGAGAATCCTTTAAATGGTGTAGGGGGTAGGTCTAAAATAAAATGACGTTCCTCCATAACACGTCAAAATTGATCGAATTTATGCGTAAATTGCGGGGTATGCAGATTTCTGGCGTGCGTAGAAAAATATTTGATCTTATTACCATATGTATTCATATATGTGGAACTAGAAATGTATACCTAGTAAATTCTATATTGAGACAAGATTGTATGCTTGATTTTTTATTAGTAATTGAAAACCAAATTTTAAAGCATACCGTCATAGGAAAGAACCATATGAGATCCTGCATTCGTTTTTTAAATGCATCAAAAAAGTAATAGTAATATTTTCTATGACAGTAATGTAAGAAGAGAGTACGTCTTTTAAAACAAAAAGCAATTTTAAATCATCTTGATCTACTTTTGCAGATGTATTAGCTATAAATACAGTCAAACTATACAGTGCACAGTCAGATATGACTGTTCTATCTGCTGATTGTAGTATGTGAGAAGGGGCACACATATTTTTTTGTTTTTTTATCGAAGATATCAAAACATACATTAGGTAAGATTCCGTTAATACCTATGATTGTCTGCTGAATAACTTCATTAATAAGTGATCATTAATGAGAAAATATTTCATACAGCATTTATTAGTGCTGCTATGTTGTTTGCTCCTGTGACATAATTCTATACAACTTAGTAAAAAAACGTTAACATACAATTTTAACTAAAGTTTCATCATAGACACATGATCATATACACTTGGAGTTCAATCAACCTGGCAGAAGTATTCGAGTGATAGCCTATATGATTTCATTTACTTTTTTACGTTGAGTTCTCGACTACTTTGATACGAACAATGATTTAAACTACTTGATGTGTCATTTTAACATCTATACTTAATCTTTTACCAGTAACAATTTTTAATCATGCTCGTAGAAACTTACCAGTTAAATTATCACATAGTATCCTGGAGGTGATAATGCGTCCGTAAGGGCTGAATAAACTTTCAAGATCTTGTTGCGTCATATTTTTAGGTAAGCCACTTACATAGAGATTAGCGCCTTTAATTGCCTCGCTGCTAGGTCTTGCATAAGATACCTGAAAAACCATCATTCTATAAAGTTTCATAGCATCTTGCAAAAAAATTATAATGTTATACATCATGTTTTATATACATATATTTAATGACATAGACTCTTACGTGTAAATAAACATATGGATATAAACTTATAACTTAAGTTGTCATTTTGAGAGAAAGAACAGAAGTTTTGTGTACACTTTTACTAGTCTTACCAATATAATGATAACAACGCTCAAAAAGAAAGCTTTGTGATGGACAAAAAATTGTTTAGTGAGATGAAATTCTGTAAATAATGTTTTCTGAATTTCAGAATCAAAGTACGATACTCCGGTAAAATTATCTGTATGTAGATATGTTTGTGCAATTCGTAATATTTTAAGATTTCTTCGACATATTTTAACTTCTCATGGCCTTTTTATTGTAATGGGATTCTCAGTAACACTGAAAAAAGTTCTTATTACCCAGTCATAGTTTATTTATAGACAATGCTTCTCCAATTCAACCGAAAACACATAAGTGGTGGCTCAAATGACAGCAACAAATATAGTACGGTGCATACATAAACATCAAACTTAGGGTGATGCTGTCCAAATTCTTTATATGTATTTATAAAAAAAAAGATTGGAAATATTTTCATTACATTTACTAATCCTCTTCAGTTAAAGTGTACAACAAATTATACAAGCTATTTATTATGTGAAAAGTTTGACATCAAAGAGCAACAATAATAAATAATTTTTAAGTTAACTCACCCTATATATACCTAAATAACTGAGGCAAAGCTCTTACAGTTGAGTTGACTAGAGTCAATATTAAATATCAACGGAGAAATACAAATTCATAAATAGATGACACATCGACATGAAACGATCAAACATAGATCCAGGCACATGCCTACAATATTTATCGACGGGTTACAGGATTAAGAAAAGTAATCGATCAAGTAGTGATAAGACTCAGAATGTATTTACTCAAAACTTGATTGAAATTATTTGTATTAAATATTGCCTTAACTGTATCAAACATGCTAATGAAAATCATTTAAACTTATCTTAGTATCTACAGTCGTTATATTATTATCATTAAAATTAAACTCGTGGCCCGTCTTCATGTAAGTTTGTATACATCTGAGGATGTTTTTATTCAAACGATCTTTTGTGTATTCCTTGATTCTAGTGCATGCATTTCTTAATCACTGACCCACATACCACTTGTTACAAATCCAAGATTCGAATTTGTAAACAATATATATTTATCTATTTTATGAATAGCATGTATCCCGAACGTGATCAAAACTTTTAATTTGTTAACGTAAATGAAAATACTATTTACATGAAACTTTTTTCATTTCTTTTGCTAATGCCTTATTTATATATAGAAGAATATGATTGTGTTAAAAATTCTTTAAACTATGGTAAATTTTTCGTAATGTCATTAAAGGAGCTGTGTGTTAAACTTTTTTTTTCATCGGGTATTCTTACAATTAATACTAAATAAACAATAATATATATTTACATATTTAACAACATTATTACATATTTTAAATTATTTCCATGAAATTTGTCATATTATATAGTCATTTTTATGTTCATTTATGTATGAACAGTACTGATCGTTCAAGATAATTTAGTCTGTGATCAAGAATTCAGGTACATAACGGCACGTGTGGGTTTCCGGTCACAATTTGGGTCAAATATCCATTATGATTTAGAAGGTCAAAACGAACCAACGACTTAATATATACGAGGTGATAATGATAATAATAATGATAATAATCATAAAAGAAATAATAATGAGAGTAATTTGTAGTGCACAAGAATAAAAAAGAAGATGTTTATTTCAGTGTAACGGTCGAAAACTTATAACTTATTGTGGGAAATTTGAGTGAGACAGAAAAAAGCATGTCATTTGATTTTAAAAATGTGGCCACCTTCTCTCCAGAAGAGGATGAAACCATGGAGATTATCCTCGAACACGATTCCTAGTCATTTGCTCTTTGGGAAGCAGCCGACGATAAACGTCGTGTACTTATGATGAAAATATTTAAAAATATGAGACCTAAAGTTTTTGCCAAGCAGATATACCCGCTGTCAGACATAGCGGAAGTAAAAAATGAGGTTCTAAGGATGAAGAATCTAGAAATGGGGATAAAAAATTAGTTTTTGAGGGACTACGTGCGGAAATAAGCAGTTAACGCAAGCAAGGCTTAAAAAATGTAAGCCATCAGGACTAATAATCAAACATCAAAAACTTATAGCACAACGAGGGTTGCATATGGTAACAGACAAGATGGGCGTTGGGGAAACATGCTTTGGAAAACCCTCTCGAATGTGCAAATACATCAGATAACAAATGCGAAGGATTCGCATCTCAATCAGGAAATACACTTTCAAATACCTGAGCAAATAAGCTAGGAAAACCAGGAAGAGTTTGGTTCTACAGCGCAAACCGTACTGGCAATTATGACAAACGCGACGCGTCTTAGGAATATACAAGAAAACAAGAACATGGAAATAGCAACCAGAAGCAATACCACATTGTGGCGCGGGACTAATATCCCCAACCTCAATGCTATAGTTGTTTAACAATATACGACCCACATACTAAAGTCGATAAAAAATAGAGGATTTGAATTTGTATGCACGAAATATTGTCGACCTCAGAAGTTACTTAGTATACATAATGACCATCACTCCACACTGTTTGATTGGCTTACAGATACGCCGAACAACAGACAGACAAACCTTCCCTTAACTGTTAGAAATAATTTTCACTATTTCTTTGAGCTGTCAGGTATAAAGTTTAATCTGTGAACAAAGCTACAACATATAGAGGCACAATTGCTCTTCAATACAAATTTTAACGTAATGGCTCACCTTAATAGCGCAACGAATTGAATACCCTTATTTAATAGGGATCCCATAAAATTCCAGGGGTTCGATCAAATGTCTAGAATAGTGAAATTGACCACCTTCCATCAGGTTAAAACATAGCTTATCGGAATGCAAGGGATCTGGCTGATATGTATATATAGCAGCGGAATAATTAAAGGAGGTTTCATACTAAGATATAGCTATATGCTAGAACTATTCATAAAGTAGAATGTGCAAATCTAATAACTTAAAAATTATTTTCATATGTCGGGAGCGTAATCTTTGTGTTGGACATGAATATTTTTTTTCATGCATGCTGAGATATTGTCAATTATAAAACATCTTAATTAATCTAGTGAGATCTTTTAAATTTTCATCCGATTTTATTTTGACAAGACTTGTTTTATTCTTCAAACGATTAGAAATAGGGTAAACAGACTAATTTTCTTAAATAATTAACGTGTCCAAAGTTATATAAAATTATTATAGTAAGGAAACTGGTAGAAACTTACATTTCTGTATAAAAAATTAAATGGAACTTTGGAAACGTTAATTATATTATTTGAAAAAATTTGTCACGTTTACCCTACTTCGAATTGTTTCAGGTACTCATATCCCTGCTACACTAGTCAGAAGCACATTTGACCTCGGATTCGACAGTGTGGGATGCCTTATGTCTATCTCACACTTGTGTGAAGACATAAGCTTTAGCAATGTTTACGACGGTTATTAATGTATTTCTTATCTCACAAATACCCTTGAGTTATTTTGTAAAATTCAATAAGATCATTAGATATTTTTGTAATACACAAAAAATATCGTCAAACTTTCATCATTATTTTGTATGATATACATCATAAGCGTTCATGTTAAAGTATCATAAATGACAATATAAACACGGATATGTTGCCTCCTAGAAACCCTAGCCTTACAAAATGTAGTGGAGTACTTACTTGATAATAATTAAGCTATGTGCAAAGTTACATAAAGATCTTATCATCATCTTAATTTGAAATAGAACTACTCTAAGGAATAAAATAAGCCTTGTTAAAGTAAAATTAGATAAAATTAGAAAAATTAACATTAGAATAAATAAGGTGTTTTTAGAATTAGCAATGTCTTAGCATACACTAAAAATAAAAATACAATTTTTTCTTAAACACAAATATTACCCTGCTGTCATATAAAAATGGTCCTCATGTTATTAGATTTCGACCACTTTCTTCATTTGTGATTTTAGAATATGTTTGCTGTATTTGGTTACAAAACACTGCTAATACGCGTGTCTCTTAATTTAACAGATAGAAAAGTTTCTATCAGCGCTGTTTTTCCGGTTTAGGAATATGTAAGGCATAGAAATGCTGCTTGCTTACCTTAAGACCATTGCTCAAAAAGATAACAAGATGACCATAGAATATTGTGGAAAAGTGCAACGGATCCATATTGTTATCATGACGTTACATGAGTCAAATCCCAATGCGTCGCAACTTAAAGGACTGCCGCACAATCAAAGCCAATAGAGTTAGTCAGTTATTTCATGTATTGATTAAAAGCCCTATATAAATTGAATGTAGTGAGCCAAAACCCAGAATCTTTGGAAGAGGCAATAAAAGCAGCTAATGCGGAATAACAAGAAAATATACGGAATAACAAGAAAAGACTTGAGCAATAAAATTCAAGATGGAAAACTCCAAAGATCAGAACATATGATCAACGAAAACATCATTAAAAAAATTTTAAAAAAGAAATGCGCGCACAAAAATTGTTATGTCAACGAAAAGTATACTACAAAACATAATGTTAAGAAACTACTCGAAGATTGTAAATTTTATAGTCATAGGACTTCTAATAAC
>JAPYYV010009726.1:0-11666 GCA_030522625.1 Copidosoma aretas | reverse complement strand
TCACTCATCCTCTATATCTGTCTCACTCTCTCCTTCACCATCTGATACAGGCTGCAGAAACAAGCCGAATACTGCATATTTTGTTGAAATAACAAAAAATTGTCATGACTGGCGCTGAGTGTACATGATTTGTGATGATTTTGTCACCTCACAATCACATTTTTTTATACGTATAGCCTTATTTTTGTTCGTATCGTTCGGCATGTAGTCGTAGGTTATGTGTACTTAAGACTGTTGACAGTGTTGACGGTATATTGCCGAGTTCTTACCGAGTTTATCATGAATTCACCAGTAAGAACTAGCAATTTGAAATCGTCAAGAACTACTCAGTTGACCAGCAGAAATGCTTAGATTTCTACCAGGGTTATACTATTTTTTCTTACATTCACTGAACGTGACCATAAGGAAGGTGCTTTAGGATAAAGATTGAGGTCCCTACCATGACCCAAAGCCTGTACAAATACTCTATAACCACGTTTATTTATTACGTTCAAAGGGTATTTTTCCCATACTTGACACGTGTATAATAATTAAGAAAAAATACAAGATCAATAATTATTATATCAAGTAGTAACAATCCGGATTTCTGCTCTTTTTTCGGTAAACAATGGGCTTATTGACATAAATTGGCCGGCCATGCAAAAATGTGTTCCAAAAATCATCAAAAATGTCAAATTGGTTCCCGCCGTCAATTAAGCTATTAGGGTACATATTCAAATTGATTCCCGAGAGACGCTCGGTATGCGGTCGATCACACCTGACTCTCGGCTGTCAAAGCGTCAATAAGTGTTACTGTATTTGTGTTGACAAAGTAGTGAACACAATACAAATATTCAGAAAAATGGCATGTTTTTAAAAAACTTTTTTGGCTTACCCTTTTTAGATCCTGACATGGTAGACCTATATTTCAGTGAAGATTTAATGTCCGTTTTGCCTAATGATCCAAGAGTAGAACAATGTTGTGATTATGTGTTAGAAAATTATGTAGCAAATGATTCGTCAGTTCCTCCGACGATTTGGGCTCAATTTTCTAGACCTAGAGCATCATTGTCTTCCTAGGTAAAAACGATTTTAGACACAAAAAAATCATTTTTTGAATACCTGATATCTATTTTCGAAGTAGTCTTCAGTGTTGTGTTTTTGCGTCTTCTCATTATTTTTTATGAAAAATTGAGAAATTAAGATATCGATTGTGAAAAAATCTACATACTCAAAAGTGGTCCAGAAGCAAAGTTGCAGAGGTTTTAAAAATTTCTTGCTTGCAGGTGAAATTCGTGTTAAAACAAAAACCTCTGTTATTTCGCTTCTGAACCACTTTTGAGCATGGATTTTTATAACAGTCAATGGCTTTTCTTCTCAGCTTTGGATTTAAAAATTCCTCTTGAACACTATGTTGACTTATACAGATATCAGGTATTCAAAAAAATGTTCGCCAGTAAAATCGTTTGTACCTGAGAAAATAATAATCTTCTGGGTTGGAAACTTGATGATATTTCAGTTACTTTGGAAATAATTGATTAATATTTTTTTTTATTGTTACTAAGGGGCTCCACTTCATGCACGCTTCTTCGAACGCCAACCCCCACCATTTAATTAAACATAATTATTTTCAAGATTGTTGTGGAAAAATCAAATTATTATATTGTTTGTAACATATAGTTATATTCTTGATTAAATCTACAAATAAAAACTACTCCCTATTTATTTTTCTAAAAATTATTTGTAAATTTTCCTGCTCTTGATTAGTTTGAGCCAATCACGCAACGAATAAAAAAGGATTAAGTTATGGGACAATCAATCTTTGTTTTTTAGATACACGTGTCAATCATCAGACAAATACCCTTTTTATGTTCCCGCTATTCTTGGCTTGGTGAAATAAAAACTGTTATAGAGTACTTTTAAGCATAATTTAGCCGGCGGGGATCTTTAAACTATATACTACTGTAAATTAATAGTAGTTCCAGTTTAAAATCAATCACACATTGTTGGATCGATATTTTCAAACGAATTCTCAAAACTCGGCTTTCTGACCTTTTGTGTTATTTTCCGAGGATGAAAAATGTTCTACGATCTTTCTATATACAACTGATAATTTTCAAAAAAATAATATTGAGATTTCAAAATTAGGAACGTATTAAAAAAATTAAAACTAAAATAAATACTTAACCAATCAATGGAAGTATTACCGAAATGATTAATATGCATGAAAATAAGGATCTAAAGAAAAAAGAGTTTGAGTCCACACTTGCTTTGTTTGTGCTTACATATTAAATTCGCTGCAAGATTGATGTAGTGAACCAAATGATATTACATAATAGGATATGGAAGTAAAAATATATGTCTTCAATTGACCTACTTCTGATCATGGGTCTATGGATAATGAAGAAGTGTTGCCCGAGTTCTTGCCCGTTTTTCCGGATTTAGATTGATAGTTAATTGATGGACAAGAGCTCATTCAATATGTCTTCATCATTGAAAGACTCTGGATCTGGAACAGGTACATTCAATTCATACTGTTCCACTTACATATCCCAGTTTATAATGTCAATCGATTCTTTGTATTAACCTTGCAGCGCATTTTACATGTGAGTGCATAAATTATTAGCAAGTATGAGTCTGGTTTATCTCGGGATAAGATTTCCAGCACGCTATAGGGATGTTCAAGCTATGGCGGTTGAGTGTCAAAAAGATCAAACTCAATCCGAAATTGAATTCTTTTCGAATGCTCTTCTATTTGTATTTTTAGTACTTACCTATAGGTGATGCTTCTACGTACGAATTTCAGCAACTTCTAACTGAAAATTCATCACAATTAATGTCTCCGCGTAGTTTTTTTTTTTAAAGCGTCATTAAGTAAGACCGCGTATAACTACAAAACGGCTATCAGAGTTTTCAATGAAAACTTTTCGTAGCTTTATACAGTACTTATGCCTCAATTGCAACTACTGCAGTTGGAAACATTGAATAAGCAACTTGGATAATTAAGAACCTCCTGAAGATCTGAAGAACGGCGGAAGAAAAGAGCCGATATTTCCTGGAATCAGTTCTATGGAGTGAATACGAAGTCGACTTATCTTAAGAAAGCAGCGGGAAAGAGACAACGAAAAGAGGGGTGGGGATGAAAAACAGTCGATCGAAAACGCCTGTACACTTGTTCTCACAGGAAAAAATAGACAAATAGAGCACTGTAAGGAAGGAAGGAAGGAAGGAAGGAGGGGGATGAGGTAGAAAGTTAGCTCTCGATGGGCTGACTGACCGGTCGCTGGCTGCGGCTAAATTTAAAGTATAAATTACAGATAAGGTGCAACCTTCTCCCTTTTTTTCGAGACCCTAGCCAGATCTTCCCCGTTTGCACTGCGGATAGATGGAGCCTTGGAATCGAAAAAAGAAGGCCAATAGGGAGATGGAGATAGGAGCCGGGCAGTAGTATAGCATCGGCTGAAAGATATAGCCAGAGTTTGGTGAAGTCGTGTGGTGGAGTGGGGGGGGGGGTGGGGGGGGGGGCGGGGGCGGTCGGTTTTTCCCGGCGCGTGATGCTCTTTCCGATCAGCTGCCCCTGCTGGCTGGCTGCTTTTCCGCCGGCATGTATGTGGCACGAGTTGAGGCACGCCGTTTTTAACAGCCAAAGAAGATGCCTCGTATATATCCTGTCCGACGGACAAAAATACGGGGTCGGGGGTACTTTCGAGAATCATCCGATATCTATTCGAGACACGGCGAGCGCTCTGCCGGAATATGTCTGCCGACAGTTTGAGGCTCTCCGGGGAAGGGGCAGTCAAACGCTGGAGATGTTGTAAGTGAAGCTCGTGGTGCGGCTAAGGGGGTGGGGCATTGGCGAACGTGAATGGAGGAGAGGAGGGGTTGAGGGTACGAACGTGATTATTTTTAGATCTTGGAGAAAAAATGGAGAACTGTCAGGATTACATGAGATCAAATTTGCTGGATTGTATTTGGAGCAGTGAGCTTTTTTCATGCGACCGGTGCATTTGGATGATTGAAGGCTATATTCCGGTCGCAATCTATGAGGTCAGGTATTAATAGCCAGAACTGACGTTTTTAATAAATGTTGAGAGATGAATTTCGAAAATGGAATGGGTTATACCCTTCTATGTACTGCGAACTTCCAGTCAATTCCGTGGGCAGAGTGTCCTCGATCATTGTATATTATGGGAGGGCTGCTGCAAAGACAACTGGCAATTTTTTTTATTGTAAGGTATTTTTTTTATTTATAAAGTAGTACTTTTATGAGGCACATCGACTACTACATACATCGTATTCGTGCCAAATATTACACTAAATATTACTATATTTATTCGTTGGATTATACTTCAATCTCATTGCAGTACAAATTTTTTGTAATGGAACCGTGAGCCCAATATCAAATTTGAGATGCTTCAAATGCGTCCAAGTAGCATCAATAAAATCAGGATTATATAAGTGAATTATTACGTTTTAATGAGTGCTATGAAGTGAGCACTACCACCATCAAGGGCATTTAACACATTATTAGGTACTAAGTAAGCTGGCAGAAATAAATTCTAAGAAAGTAAGAGCTTTTAATGAGGCTCTTTCAAACTAATGAAAAAGGGGAGAGAAAATGGATGCGCATGCAAACACAGAAGAAAACTTGAGACATGAATGTGGAGTGTACATACCATATGTTCCTCGTCTTTCTCCCGTATCTTTCCGTAGTACGTTCCTATAAATTCAAAGCAAAATTGGCCAAACTTCTTTCTACCACGAAATCGTCATGTAGAACCTGCAACAACAAGAACAACATCAACAAAAAAATAATAGCTCCATTTACAAACCCGAAGAAAGAGAGCGAGCGAGCAAGAAGTAGCGGAGCGAGGATATAAAGTGCACAACGGCAGACTGTAGCATAGGCCATCGAGTCGAGAGCCGAGGCCGCGCTAAACTTCTCGCACGTGCGTGGATTCCGGATTCGCCTTATACAGTCTTGAGCGCGAGCGGAAGCTCTGCCTCCTTTTTCCTCTCCCCCAGCTGACAGTGGGGATAAATAAAACGAGATAAATCAATTAGGAGCTAATCTCGGCCTTCCCCTTCCCCGGAAAGAAGCGTAAAATTGAGATTTAGCGGCCCCGGGCCGGGCGCGAAAGCAATCCGGGGTGCTGTTTCCAACGGATTGCAAATCCAAATTAAGCGCCTCGATCTTCTCTCCTTCGACCCCCACCTTCATTCCTCTTCGTGGTTCTTTGGCCAGCGGCTGCCATTGCTTTTGTAAGAACTTTTGACTCTGTGAATTAGTGCGCTGTAACATTTTTCATATTTTTATGGTGTGATTTCAGGCTGACGATGATTAGTATTTACCGCTGTTCTTGTTGTTGTCGTCGCCACATTGTTACTCTTCACACCAAGTTAGAGAAATGTAAGGTCTACCCTAGAATATTTTTATGATGGATACCAAGTTTTCAGATATCTGTATATCCTACAACGTTTCCATGGAATACTTTTTGTAAATTTTGATTTGTACTTCTGTTGTTGTATGTACTTCTCTGCAGTTTGTCCCGGTTGTAAAGTATTTTTTTAGATTACTAAAATATTTATTTGCATGATTTATAAAGAAAAATAGGATGATTAATCATCTTGTAACTGTTGGTAATAATTTTTCTTGGTACAAATTACTATTATTTTGATTTTTCAAAATATTATTTTTAAATTTCCCCGCTTTTGACCAGTCTCGACCCATCACACAACTTGTTCTTGTCCTTGATATGGCTTCGGGTACCTATTGGACTCCGTTATGCCGCCATCATGTTTGTTTTTTTATTGTGTTTAATTTGTCACCGTTTTCATGTCTGGCTTCGACGGCACGGTCTTACACCGAAGAGCCAAGAGCTAACACAGTGGTAGTAGGACATGTGGAGAAAAAACCCCACAGTGATCCCCGCCAGTAGACAGAGCGGGGAATCGAACCCGAACCTTCCAGGTGGAAGGCAAGCGCTCTGTCACTGAGCCACTGAGCCACTCACCAATCACACAACGAATAAAAAGCCTTCTGTTACGTGACAATTAATCTTTTATGATGCGTTTTATGCCTCCAGAGTGAGAAAAGCAGAGATCAATTAGTAAGATCAAGTTGGTAAGAAGACAAGATCAGGAACGGATTTGTGAATTACTAGATTTCGATCTTACATCAAATTTATGTTCCATAATCTCGAACGTCTCATATACTTAGGTGATCATACTTTACATTTCCAACTAGCATGATTCTACATGTTTTCAACGTTTATCACTAGTGCATCTATACTCAGACGTAATAATGAGGAAATGCTTACTTACGTTTAAATCCATTGAATATTATCTAGTAGACTAATGTCTGAGAATTTGGAAGAGTACTTTAGTCCATTCAACAGATGTATAAACCCTTCTCTACATGACCATGCAACTTGACACACTCAACGGCAGTACAATTCCGATGACGAACTTGCAACACCAAACAGAAGAATCCTAAAATAAAACGGGAAAGCAAAAAATTGGAAAGCAAAATACCCAACCGTATAAATCTTGAGAGCAAATAGAGAGATGAAGTTTGACTCGTGCTTGAAAAAGGACCAAAGAAACGGAGAGCAGAAAAACTTGGGGCGAGAGAGAGGAAAACGCAGTCGTTAACCCTTTTTAGAATGCAAAAGGTCAGCAAGCGCGCGCGACAAAAGCACCCTGGAGGAAGCCCCCCCCCCCCCTCCACTCCTCCGGTAATACCACCCTCTCTCAGGACGAGGAGGGCTAGGAGGGAGGGAGGAAGCACACACACCACGCGCGCTCCTGACGCCTCAAGAATATTAAATTCTCGCTCGTCGCATAAATTAAAAGATAGCGGTTTCTACTCCGGCTGCGTATAAATTTCGCGGAAAGCGTATACCTGAACCAGCGGAGAAGCGAATGAGAGAGTGCGGGTGAAGGCAGGGGGTGCGAAGACTTTTCTTCTCCCATACTTCTTTCGTTTTCTTCTTCTGTCTTGGTCGGCTCCTCAGTCCGGATCCATCCATTACCCTGGAGTATATGTGTGACCCTGCAGCGAGGAAGCAGTAGTCTGATAGTTACCCCGAGATGGTGATGTATCAATCATTGAAGATTTATCCATCGCATGGATTTTTTTTATTCACTTTTGAGTAAAATTTAAGGTTAAGTTGCTGTATCGACGAACTTTGTAACATTAAAAAAATACGATCGTTTCACACAGAGGTCCAACGAAGTTCCTGGCACGAGCAGGGGAAAACAGTAGGGACTCTTTTGAGCAGACCTGCTCCAACGGTCGTAGAATCAAGATGCGACACGTGCGGAGATTAGTGCAGCCCCGCACGTGCGTCGCAACGGTAGTCTCGCGCATGTGATACTGTATACACTATACACGCCGGAACGGCAGATCCCTGATACGCTGCCTGGATTGAATAAAATTTTAGGTTCGAATGTAAATTTATGGAAAATGCCCGGGTACCCCCCCCCCCCCCTCACCACTGCTAAACGAACACGCAACAATCCGTAGGGCACGAAAAAAGCCGGTATAGCAATACTTTGTTTATACGTCATGTATTCCGTTGCAAAGGTCGGTCGATGTAGTTTGACAATCGAAAATGAAATCAGACGTGCGTTTTTGTTATTCGAGTTTCAGGTAATTCATGAATCACGGAGCACATCGAAATATTTTCAACGGCTGGATCGGTGCGTGCGCGGAGCCCGGGATATATTCATAACAGAATACTGTTCCGTATAAATATGTATTTATGATGTGACTCTTGTGTATTGTGATATGGATTCGATCGTGTTTTAAAATTATGTATCCAATGCACGCGTATCGCGATTTAAAAATACCGCCCGTGCTTCGAGGAAGAAAAGAAAATTTAATCTCCCCTTTCGAGTTCGTTTTTTTTCTCTGCATCCAATGAATTCCCAATAGATTTGAACATCTGCGGATGGAATTTTCAGGGGTTCGTTGAAGAAAATGAGGAATTGGATCTGGAAGGGGTTAACTGCTAGAATCGAAACAGCTAATGAGATGTTTATTGTGAATTTTTATTCATGCGCATAGAAAAAAAGTTTAGAAATTTTCACTGCAAAAGCCACTGTCAATATGAGGACCCTATATACGATCAGTAATCTCAGTACAGATGCCGTACTGTAGCTAAGCTTGCGGATCGTAGAAGCCTCATATGACCGACGAATATTAACTGCAATTGTCACTGTAGTTTCACCGTAATTGAATACAATTTATCATTATTAGCTATAGTTTACACTGTAGAGCTTGTTACCAATGTTATGGACAGAATACGTGTATGGGGATGGAAAGTGACGACTTTGAACAGACAAGAGGTCGTCAGGGAAGAGAGACTCGAGCCAATGATAGCCATTTAAATCTTGATTTGAGGTTAGGTTCATAATTGAAGAGGTTGTATGAACAATGCACATACTATTTGTGGTTCAAACGCTTAAATTGACTATTAACCATATTAAGCAGCCTAAATATTTAACGTAATTCATCAAATGATGTATTTTAAAGTGTACAGCAGTTTTATGGTAAGGTTTGGGTGCTATTACACTTTAAAACTTCTATAGAGATAGTATGGGACTTACACTCAAGTTTTAAATGGCTATCGAACTGAAAATTTCATTTTACAGGCTTTCGATCTGAAGAGTATTCTATAATGCGAGGATCTTGTAATTTTGGTTATGTTAGAAATTAGAGATATTTTTTTTGTAATTCAGGCTCAATCATTATCTTCGGAAATTTGTTCCGAGTATTAAAAAAAAAAAAAACTTATGCGATTAGTTGAAAATTGTGACTTCTAGCTATTTTCGAAACAAAACACCTCGTTCGGCCCCACTATATGTGCCTCGCTTTTACCGTAAAAAATTTCTGCAACTTATTTTCAGCATACCATGGATATGTATATTTGGGAAGCCTGCGTATGCGGAGGGGCCACGTATACATACCCCCCCACGTAACGCACATTCGTATACAGAAAATTCAGGCCCACCTGTCCGAGAACGGAAGCAAGTCACGACCTGACAAAAAGCCCTCGCACCCCCATCCATCACACGTAATAAGCTACAACACGCTCAGAACGCAGCTAACCGCAATCTGGGGACGCGTAATCCGTTCCGCCCCCGAGCGAGCCTCCAAAACAAAAATAAGCGAAAACCCCGCATCAGCGCGAAACTAATTAACCCCGGAGAATCTTTTCGAACACTCGCCCCGAGAGCGCGAAGAGGGCGCGAGGGGGGGGGGGGAATGAAAAGTCCGTTTCCTCGTCTCTCGGGCTACGCCGGGGAGGGCATTAGTATACGAGCCGAGTCAGGGCGGCGCAGGCGGCCCACCTCGGTGGCGACGGCGCTGTTCCGGGGGATTAAAACGCACTTAAAATTCAAAAGCTCGCTGCCGCTCGTCACTGCCCGGCAAGGTCGTGAAATATACGGCCCGCCCGGAAGCTCATTGTCCGCGCCGGTCCACCGCCGCCGGTCACGGGGCGGGGGCGGCAGAGTTATAGTATCCGCACCGATTCGCGGGACTTTTGCGCGCACGCTCACCCGCACCGGCTCGCGTTGTATTATCTTTTTTCCCCCCGCGACCCCGAGTCCCTTTTCGCCCCGGCTTGCCTATTAGCTCGTACCCTCGGCAGTCGCCACGCGCGGACGCGTGACACGCGCGCACGAGTCCAGGGTCCCGGAGCGAGTAATTTCGCGGGTGATCACGAGCGCGGCCCCCGGGCGAGGGGAGAAACAGCGTCGGCTCTGTTGTTATTCATTATTTCCCGGGATCCCCAGCCCGGGGCGCAATATCGCGTGTCCGCTCCGCGACTCCTCGCGCAACATTTGCATTGTTTCCGGCGCGTCGCGGCTTATTAGTGGGTATTTTTCGCGCCCCGGGGCGAAAGAAACAGGATCAAGGGGAGTCGGTGGGTGCGGGGGGGTCTCTTCTCCCCCGTTCCTCAGCCAGGGGATGATGTTTGAGCGCATTTGAATATCAGGAAATGAAGCCTCCCGTCCCACGGCTCCTCGTCTCTTCCTTCCTCTCTCTCTCTTCCGCGCCCAGCTGCCCTCTCTTTTCTTCCCCTTGACTTGCTCCTCCTCCATTTCCGGCGGCAGCGGCGCTCACACCGGCACCATTTGAATAATACTTTGCATTTAAATGCCCGGCCCGATAAAAGAAAGCATCGCACCACTTGAAATATCCTATTATGCGCCATTATCTTGCTCTATCTGGTCTGCCTCTCGCGCTTTTTCTCCCACTCCCCGGACGAACGAATTTCGCCTCCGACTGTGCACCCGCATACCCATGCCTTCCAATCCGTTTTTTCGACTACTCACGCGGAGACCCGGCTTCTTCCTCCTCGACACTCGCTCGTCGGTGCACCGATAATGATAATAATAATAAGGCTGCTCGGCCTGTCTCGGGTGAGAAAGACGGGAAGGGGAGAGGGGGGGCGCGAGCTATCCGAAAGTTTTATAAGGCGCGAGCGAGGATTCCGCCCTCAAATTGAAAAGAGAGAGATTGACTCTGAGATTCGCGTCGAGCTGGGCGAAATGCGCGGGGAAAAGTGTATGGTTAGCGGTGAGCCTGCCGATCGTATACACCTGTACGACTGGCGGATTTCTTGCTCTCGTCTTCGAGTATGGATGGACAGATTTGTCAATTTGTTGGAATCTGCGGTGTGCGTTTTTTATCTGCTGCACGTTATAGTTTACGGATAACGTATCTTTGCAATCAGTTCCGATTTCAGCTTTTGGAATTCCACGATGGAACTGAGGTCCAACAGTAAATATATACTCTTCTTTAAAATATAGGAATTCAAACTTTGTCTTGGGACGAATTGTACTGTGGCCCATGTAAACATGTTGAATCGTGTTTCAATTATCACAACAAATTTTATTTGAAACCTACATGTTCGATAATAGAATTCGTCAATCAAATGCTAAGATACCGATATTGATGGGTACATCCATGTAGAGACCAATTTTTACTCACTAATACTTCTAATGCACATCCATTGACAGCTTTAATACGATAGAATTCAGTTACATCAGAATAATCAGTTAGCATGACAAAGTATCACCGTGACATTTCACAATTATGTAACATGTAAGTATATACACACATTTACACAGGACTAATGACTCAAAAGTTTCAATGAGGATTTGGACCGCATTCACCAGATCCGAAAGATGTTCACCGCTTTCCAAATTTTTATAATTACTTTGATGTGATTATGGATTCTTGGAAGTCGTTCACAGGCTTTTGATAACTTTTGCGTTTCAAATGAGAACTATTTTAATCCGGAGAGTTCTACTAACTTTCAATATTTCTCGAGTCTTTCAACGATTTTGAATGACAGCTGAAGTCGTTTCCGCCCATGCTTTATATGTACTAACGTATTCAACAACATGAGGATACTCTGACGCTTTCATTCAATCGAGTAGTGATGCATAGAAGCATGTTAAAGCATCTTAGTACACATTAGTTGAAAATATGCTATCGAACCAACTGCCTGCTTGAATCTGGATGTGTTTAATGTTTAAAATTATCATCAAAAAATAATACATTCTTCACTTTCACGAACTTCTAAAATCTGCTTAATGAAACTTTTTGCATCATGTTAGTGGACGCGTTCCTGACGTATTTTCGTATTGCAGCTATCTTGAAATGTGTA
>JAPYYV010009725.1:0-13149 GCA_030522625.1 Copidosoma aretas | reverse complement strand
CGTATACTTTAAGCAGATACTACTATGTTCACATGTATATTCTACACAAGTACGCATACTGTCGTCGGTTTAATAGTTCATCTACAGGCTATGCTCGCCAACATAAATTATTGGGCAATTGAGTTTCGTTAGAGTCCCTACTACATGGGTAAGAGAATGAGAGGTCGTGAAAAATGATTTGGGAGGCCGAAACAATAGGGCAGCCATTATACGTACATACATAGATGTAGATGAAAAGTGGAGAGGAATATTTCAGTCCATTACTCGGATTGGAATGGGAATAGCTGGTGGTCATTAGTAGGGCAACAGCCCTTCCTCCATCTCTCATAGTTTCGAAATAATATATTTGCTCACTTTTATTACAAAACTCCTTACCTGTTCTACAAAAGCGTGGATATACGAACCACTTACCAACCAGTCGCCGCAAACGCAGAGACCCACCGCCCCAAGTGGTATTTGATCTGTTAGCGGTCCTACTTTTTCCTCGAATTCCTTATCAGTGAGAAAATCGAAAGTCAGTGAACGGGAAACGAACAGTCCATCGTATTCTTTGTCCGCCTTTTGTGGAATGGAAGGTGAAAAGCGATAAAAAGGGGAAAAAAAACCCTGTGACGATTGCTTTTACGGTGTTGGAATTGTTTTCTTTTGAAAATTGGAGTGTCAGAAACGCGGACACGTTGCGTACCTATGAAATGACCTCTCTACGATTTACTGCTTGTGGAGCTTTCCAGGAATCGATAAAAATGCAAAAGCTGCTTAACAAATTCATAGCCCTTACACAAAAGATTCTTGCAACCAACTGCAATAAGTTGGATTCAATTATTGCATTCATAGAATTCGGTACATAGGACATTGACTTCGTAAAACATTTATGAAATGATGAAAACATAATAGGGCCCATAACACGTTACATAATCAACTATCTTATGAAATCGATTCTTTAAGGTTTGTAAAAAAATGTACCCAGTCAACTGAGATGAATAAAATGGTGACAATATGATTTTATTTATGTATCTCTTTCATTGTACTGCTTGATAATGAAATGTCAAATCAACTACCTAAACTGAAACTAAAGTAGAACTTAAAAACATTGTTGTACTTTAGGAGCTGAATCGAAATTTGAATCAAATTTGTAATCAGCGAGTATGTGGATGTAGAATTCGCAACCTCTGTTTAGATTGTGCCAGGGATAGAAGGAGAACCTCCAGTTTACATGAATGTATACCTATACATGCATATTTTGAACGCTCTGATTGGCCAGAGCCTCTCCTCCCTTGCACCCTCTTATCGGTTTAAAGTTGTCGGTCGTTATTCCCACAGAGAAGGAGTATAGTCAGTACATAAGTGTTTATGTAAAAAAAAAACGGAACTACATAATTTTCTGTTCGTATGTAATTTAATAGCTTCTCTAAATCAATCAAAAAGATATTTTACTGTTTCGTACAATTCCAACAACTCAATGTAAATATTATCGTTTCCCAACGCTAAAGCTTGATTAATGTTTCCACTGCATTCTATTGATTGTAAGACTTTTTTTTATTATAATTGTCAATGGTAAACAATAACAAGTTATTCAAATGATCATGTTCTCATTACAAGAGCACAAAAATCAATAGATACGAGTAAGCACTCGGAAATTTCAAATCATCTTAAAACCTAAATGTCCGCCAAAATTTACGACCCTCAATCTCAGAAAGACGTCTCTCCATTTATACGAGCGACGTTTATATCACGAACAGACAAGCGCTCCTGCATAATTTGATTCATCAAAAACGACTGCTTGTCATGTGCAAGTAGAGGCTATCCATATATACAACAAAAAGATGGAAGACACTATAGAGGGCCAGAACGCACGCGCGCGAGTGCATTTGGGCTTACACCCACGAGAACCGGATTTCGGTTTAATTACGCGAGTGCTAACTACGGCGCGACGCGTGAAAGATCTCAAAGATTTTCCGGAAGGATGGAGGCAAGATAGGGCAAGCTGCGCGTTCTCTCAGCTGAACTTAACAAGAATCTAGTCGGAGAGAAAGTAAGAGAAAGGAGAACGGGCGGAGTCGGGGGAGGGGGTGCTTTGGAAACATGATCGTTAAACCGCTCGGGCGACATTACGTAGATTAATGAGAATGGCTGGAGAGTTCGGCGAAACTGTTATTGCGTCATCTTTGGTCTCCTTGCACCTTCTGCCTCTAAATTCTTGACAGTAGATTTAGCTCGGTTTGGTCAATGAATGATTTTTTTATCTATTCTTATATCTTCTTCTATGCACTGATTCAATAAGTGTAAGGATGAGTTAATCAGTCAATGTACAGATGAAGAATATTCATATTTCAAGCGTTACAGAGTTGATAGCAGTCTAACATATGTATGATTTTAAATAGACATGAAAATTGTTGTAACGTTCATGATTACAAGAAATTCTGTATCTCGTTTAACGTATACTTATCTTGATAGGGATATGCGCAATACTTTCTCTAAACGTGGAAAAAAATACGTTATATCTTTCATGTAAAAAAAAAAATAGTCATGATATTTATAAGTAGAACAAGTTTTAGCATACACACATACTTTAGAGTATAGTATGTGAGAGATGTTATGTATAAGAATTATGCAGAAGGTTTCTGTGTAACGCTTTTACGATTTATTAACCATTATTACTAGTCATTTATTACATTCAATTTCATACGCTTTTGAATTTCGTGACTTTTACAATAATGCCGTATTCGCAAACTCATGAATCAACCCTTTAAAAATTTTAACATAAAAACAACTTTAGTATCTCTCTGAAAATTAAACATAATGTTTTTCGAATGGAACCTGATCACATAAAAAGTTGGATAAATTATTGAGACCATTTTTCTGTAAATTCAATTTTATGTGGCACTGCCATTAGCATACAAGTTAAATTTCGTTTTTCATCGTAAAATATCTGATGAACGGTGTAGTAAAATAACTCGAAGTTTTATATTTTTAATTCATAATTCACCACGAACCAGAGCTTCACAAGAGCAAAACAAGACGATAGTTTTACAAATATTGTCTTGCACTTGAAAAATCTTGAATAAAATAGATCTTGTCTTGGTATTGGCATGCAATCTTGTCTTGGCCTAGTCTTGAACTCTTGGTTAAAATTTTTATTACAGAAAAAACGTTTCAAAAAATTCAAAAAATACGTATTAAAATCCGCTGCTAATTTTTTGGCACAAAGCTTCCCCATTTACATGGACAATTTCTTCATTTTAATCTTTACATCAATTATACTTATAACTAACATCTTAGGTTCTCTTTTGTAGTATTTCATTTTTACTTTTCAATATAACTGACACAAAAATTATTATCTTGATCTGGAAAATATCTTTTTTATATCATCAATTTTTTAAAATATTAAGAAACTATTGAAAAAATCATTAAATAATATTTTGTATTTTTTAAAGGACAAGATTCAGAAAAAAGGTTAGTTACATTCGTACACAAATAAGTACTCGAACGGACGCTTATAATTTTATTGCAAACAAAATTTTATTTGCTCATTTAAAAATTATTTATTCCTGAAATTCTATGACCCATATTAACGATAATGATCATAAAAAAACATGGTTTATTTTGTTGTTTTTTTTTTTTTTTTAGATTTTTGTTACTGCTAAAAAAGAAATTTGTATGTAGCTGTTTTGTTTATTTGTATTAAAATTTTCTTTATTTTTCAAATTAATTTTTACTATAAAGCTGATTTTTCAAAATTTTCTTGTTCGTGTTAAGATATTTTACGTTAGAAATTAAAAAATATTGTGAAAGTTGAAAACAATATCTTAATCTGTTAAAGGAAACAGTTAAAGCATACATTTTTATTCACTAATGTGTGTCTTTATTTGTAGGTGCAGGGTGTATATTTATAAGAAATAAAGAAGAAATTAGACGGCGAAACAATTGATATAAGCAGATAATAAGGAATCTGATTTACAGTGTTCACAAGAATCTTGTCAAGACCAATATTCTTGAGGACTTAAGGGAGTTCTATCCCTCGCTATAGTACGTGCTGTGCATATGCTGTGTATGCGACTGTTTCATGTGTCGTCTGTTCTTCTCACGCTCACGTAAAAACATAACCATCAGTAGTTTTCAGTCAGCTTATAGATTTATTTTTTATTTGGTAAACAACCCTGCCACGTTTTTAAAATTGATTAATAATAGTTAGAAATTTCTTTATTGTCGATAATTTATTCGATTAAATTGCAATGTGAATCAATCAGTTATAAGTAACCTAGGCCAGCAAAACTGCGATTTCTATTAAGGTTACATGTTAAATTTTGTCAATACACAAATATTTATTTCTCGCTTCTTAAGTAACTCCGAGTCTTAAAAATTAAACTGTTATTTTTCGACTATTTTTTATCCGTACCTAAAATTTGAGCTCGATTGCAATGTTAATTCTACTTGGTGTAGAACTCCCTTAAGTCTTGGTATTTTCTTGAAATTTCAAACCATGTCTTGTCTCGACTATTGTTTCGAGAATCAAGACAAGACAAGACAATACCAAGAGTACTCTTGTAATCTTGTGAAGCTCTGATAATCACGAACGAGGCAAACGGCGAGACTTGAACGGTCACCTATCCCAGTACTAAACGAGTCAAGCGCTGCTTGACTTTGTTGAATGACGAAACTGCAACTCTACCGCTGCGCAACCATATTAGTATACAGCGTTCTTATTGCAGTATATATAATAAGCATCTTATTAAATTGAATATAAGTCATTGTGTCATAAACATATGTATTGAAGTATTTTATTCCAAGTGATCATTTGACAAATGCATCTAGAATGTAACTACTTTAAGGTATAAAATCAGTGGACTAAGGTAGCCAAAAAAGTGTAGTGCGTGATTTACCGCGTATTATAACAGTCTGGTCGATTATAGCTGTATATTTTTGCAATGTGGAAAACATTTTCTATAAACTGACTTTTATTCCGTGCGGTCCCCCTATAATATGAAAAAATAAAATAAAAGTATCAACTGTAAAGATTAGTCCAGTATTGTTAATAAAATTGTTTTAGTTTGAAAACAATGTCGTTTATGCTGTTGTAGCTTTACCCTATTACAACATATGTGAAGGGCGATCTTTTGAACTCAGTTATCTTGATAACTAGTTGGGATACCCGTACTTTGAAAAATGTTTTAAGAAAGATAAAAAGTTCATGTATAACGTACTAAAAATTGAAGAAAAGTTTGATTTATCATAGAACGTACGGATTTTTTACCTTAAGGAGGTTCCATAATCAGATATAAATAACTAAGAAGAGTTGCCGCACATTCTTGACATTTCACTATAAGGTTGTTTTGTGATAAATTTTAATGAACACCAATAATTGAAAATTATATTGCTTTTATCATATCACTGTTTTTAGCTCTGTCAGGTGCATCAAAAGAGACCGTATTATTTTATCGAATTACCAACCAATATCTGCACACGCCAATGTCACATGAATGTCCAACGACTTTGGAAGGCCCGAATTCAACCTCGCTCGCGAATAAATTTACGTCCACATACTAGTACTGGATCGCATTCATTTCAAGCTCACAATTATCAATTATTAACTGTCATGCAAAACAATTTAATGGTCCGGATTATGTGACACGCTCACTCTAGAGAGTGAAAAAGATGAATAACGCGCATACGTTTCATATATTACGCAGCGCAAATACCGGCCATCGATTCATCCTCTTCCTGCAGTCCGTCCATTTATGTCAAAATAAATGAAGGATAGCCGATAGTACGATGGAAAAGTGGAAATATTCGAACGTACGAACGACCAGCGCAGCAGAAATTAAGGGGGACGATATGGACAGCCCGTCGGCTGACGTAAGTGCATGAAAGTCCGAATGTGTGCACCTATATACACCCGCGCGCTTTTGGTACCATCTGCAGCTGATGGAGAGGCACGGTGCTCGGTCCTTCCTCTTCCTTTTCATGCTGGCTACTTTTCTCAAGGCGCTATACGGCCAACAGCAGCTCGAGCAGCTCTTTCCGACATCAGAGCCAAGTTTCGGCGTCACGTTGCTCGCAGAGCTTGGAAACGAGCTTAGCGTCCGTCCTTTACGCTTGAGTTTTTTGTTTTTTTTTTCTTTTTATTTCTTTTTCCTTCTTGTCCGTACGTTTTTTTCGGAGCTGTCGTAGAGTGAGAAGGATCGGCACTGCGCGATCGGTCAATGTTCGAAATACGCTAGTGGAAAGATTTTGGTGTGTCAGTGTAGTTTGGGGCGTATGCTGTGACGTATTAGCAGAATTTACATGGTTACATCAGTGATTGACAGTATTTGAATATTACTTTCGGAAAATCCATTTCGAGTAAGCCATAGATCGGATGGATTTTTTTACATCTATTTTTCGTATCATACGTAGTGATAGATGTGATTTTGATTTTTTTAAAAGTATGTTATTTTACAATTATCATCTCTACATATCTTGTTTTTTAATTCCATTTTTTAAGTCAGATTCGGTAATGGACCATGATCGAAAGATTTTGTTTCATTTATTCACTTGATCTGAATCATATTAGGAATGTCTTTCTTATAATTACCCTTATTCAACCAAGTTAATTGGAAACAAGTTCAAGCAATCTTTTGTACTTCAAATAGAAACTGCATTCAATTTGTAATACCCTTACAGTTTTATTGAAATTAAATCTAAAATTAATACCATTTTAAAAGAGTAATCACCAAAAATGCACTGTCATCATAATGTTAAATGAATACAGTATCACACATAGTTAATATACATGCCTTAAAGTATTTGTTATCTTAAAAATCAATAGTAGTGATTAAAAATATTGAATAAATTTCTTTTATTAATCACTGCTACAGTAAAAATGTCAAATTTTATTACCAATCTAAATACAATCATGAGTAGTTGAAATCGTTTTGGTCACAATCTTTCTAAAAATGCGTATGATTTTCATTACTTACAATCACTCCACGAATCACATTCCTGTGTTGATCATTATATCAGTTTAAATCGTTAGCATACGGATATTGGTAGCAGCACTGAAAGTGTCACCTAAAAAATGGAGTCAGCTTTAGCTTTAGCGCTTCGACGACGAAAGCAACCGGACGTATTATCGCTATTCCAAGATAACGATTTTGTCTCCTGTTAAAACCTAAATATAGGTATTTTGTATCGAACAAAAGTTTCTTTTTGTACAAAAATTTATTTTTTTTAAATTTATTTCCAAGACTTTTTTGGGCCATAAGCCATTCAAAGACTTACACAGATATACTTAGGCACCTCCCGCTAACATTTTCAAGCGTGTAAAAATCCCTAATTGATCATCGAAGTTTTACAACGTCAGTGGCCATCCATCCGGATAGTAACCGAAGCCAATGTTGCTTAACCTCGTTGATTAGCCGATATGCTGTTCTGCCACTTAGCTAATGTGTCGGTCTGCATAAGTTCAAGGGGCATTCAATATATACCCGAGAGTTTCTACCTTACCGACTACGGGTTTCTCCCTTCCCGCCTCCCCCCCCAGTGCATGAAAATTGCTTCTTTTAACTTTTAAATCATTCAATTTTTTTTTTTTTTTTTTTTTTTAGTTAAATAATTGCAAAAGAATGTTGTTGAGGAAGCTTTGTACTAATTTATTCGCAGCGATTTTTCTTATTCTTTGTTTGTTTAAAGTAAATATTATCCATTAAAATTTTTTTGTGCATGCCATAGGGTTCAAATAAAAAATTCGCAAAGTTTGAAGAATCATAACTAAGCGTTTTTTAACCACATGCAGCTCTATTCTTTGTGCATTATTCATTTTTATAAACACTAGGGCTCTGATATTTTTTTGCAAAATCACAGTCAAGGAATGTGCCAAAATTTTACACATGTACTACAATTTAATTTCAAATAAATTACAATCGGATTTTATCTAATCACGTTAGCCGCATTCATTACGCTTCGATATTGAGAAAAAAATGAAGTTGTGCAAATGCAAAATAGTTTTTATTTGAGGCAAAACTCAATATTCAAGATTCTGATAAAAATATGCAAACATATATTCGATTATTTATTTTATTTTTTAGCCTATTAATGCGTTTTAACTCGTTCTAAACATTCTAAGACCATTCTCCTTACAAATATCAGAAAAGTGAGTTGTCATAAGAATCTATTTTTGCAAATGAACCGTTTTCAAGTGACAAACGTAATTCTTATTCTCATTGTAAAAAGAATAGTATTATTTAACAATTGTATAGGTAAAGTTTTATAGTCATCAGTACCTTATTTAACTTTCCTGTACTATCTACCTAAATTGTGTGTATCTATATACCCGATAATAATTTGCCCGTTGGATTGTCTGAGGCGCTTTCTGCCTTCCGGCGATACACAAACTGTGTAAGCGTAGTCGATAATGATAAATTGCATTCTGCAGACTTTCATCTAACGATTAGCTACACGAATAGTGAAGTTGCTTGTTTTGATGTATTGGATGAGTCTAGTTGTTCATAAAATGATTGTCAAATGACAAGTTAGTTCACACCATTTCCTATGATAACATTTATTTATAATTTGCTGTTACTTAATCAGTTGATCGTGTTTGAATTCTTCAATATTTAAAGAATTGTCAGGAATACCTTCTTCATATGGTCTTGGCTAAAGTCGTTTTGAGTTTGTACTTCGTGGGTGTAATATATTTAATAATAATGAAATTTATTACCTGGTTTACAAATAACACTCAAGTCTCGTAGAATCTGAATTGGATATGTTAAACATTAGTTATGTATTCATGTTAAAAAAATGTAACTGTGTGTAGAATTTATTTTCTAATAATGAAATTAAAAGTCTTTTAGTTAATATTGTAGTACTGTACTAACATTGACAGTCATAGCCATTACATTCTTTAAAGTTTGTGTCGAGTTCACCGAAATGAGGATTACTAAATGTTTGTGAAAGATTAATTTGACGCCTAACACGAAGGCTCGTACAGTTCAAGGCATCCACGTGGGACGAAGACCCGTACAGTTTATTGCACGTATACGCTTCGTCCAAACATAGAGAACTGGCCGATGTCGAGTTGGCTCCCAAAAGCGAGATTACGTCTTATCTATGGTCGAGTTGGCTCCCAGATCATTAAAATCTATGGTCGAGTTGACTCTCGTACATAAACGTGTCTGATTTGAGCTGATGTAAGAACGAAATACTGCCTAATTTATGTACTCACTCATATATCAATTTACACAATATTATAGTATCTACTGTATTTTACTTCTGAGAGCCGATAAATCTTGAAATCACAATATTATTATTTCTAAGATGTTTCTTTGATCCACCTTCTCTAAAGTCGAGTGATGTTGATGATTGTTTTATATAAAATTTGATAAGTACTATGCCGAACGACATAAAAGTTGAACAGTTTTGTGACTATGTCATTGATAAATACATTAACAGCGAAGCACCTAGACCTACCAGTATTTGGGCAAAATTTTCATCATCACTGTGTCGCACAACAAATAATTGTTAGTCGTTCCATTGAATAATGGTTAATGAATAATGTTATCATTTATTTAAACATGGCAGCATTAAACTAGCTTGTATTGCCAGTCCGAAGCCTGAATCAAGTGTGACATAAAAAAATAATTTTTGTTGAAAACGTTAATCTGGGGAGCCAGTGTTAGTATACTCAGTTGTAATGGCCTGAGAGCCAACTCGACCACATGCAGAAGCCAACTCAACCATGGATTGTAATGACCCTGGAGCCAACTCGACACTTTTTTGAGTCATGGGAGCGAACTGAGCGAGTCTTCGTGCAGGATTAGCGAACTGTACGAGTCTTCATCTGAGCTTAGTGAACTGTATACTTAAAGTGTAAACTACGTCTAAGCTTTCACTGATTCAGCATTAACCTAATTTTCATCGAAAATCAGTGGAATTCCACTGTTTTAGTTTATGAAAGTATATTATTGTAAACACAAACACTTTATGTGTCTTATCATAGTAAGTACATCTGGAAATTTAGAGATATTCCTAGTATACTTGTCTTACTAAGAGGGAATACTCATACTTAATTGTGAGATGGTTAATTCCAACTCCAAATGCTTTTTTATAAAATTGTACACGTGTCCATTGAAACAGAAAATTTGGCTTATTTCTAAAGATAATACAAATTAATTCGCTTTTTACCAACATGATAACTTATGCAGCCTTGGTATAGAGAACGCTTTGAAATCAATTTTGTTGTGGATTTTTATTAATTCATCCGAGATTTGGGAAGTATTATACGAGTATATTGACATAGCTAAAATTGTCTAGAGAATCGAGGATTCAATTCGTGGTGAAAACATTTGGAACTTATTCTGTGTGCTTTCTCTACTGAAAAAAATACTCTGGACATTGGCTGTTTTTGGAAACGTCATTTCTAGATTTTTCTAGGGATTTTCTGGGTTTTCCCTTTATCTTCTAGATGAGAATCTGGGTACAATCACAAGACATTATATTAGGCAAGTGTAGGGAGAGAACAGTTGTTAAATAAACTCCTGACTCGTTCAATGAGCAGTATTGCCTAAAAGCGGCAGCACAAATGTAGATGATCTACTTATGATCATATTACTCCCGATTAAGCTTCCTCCATACTCAAACTGCAACTCTATCATAACATTTACGCAGACGTCGCAGACCGATGCAAAATATCATCGCGCTGTATCGCTCCATCAAAAACAAGATGTTCCGCGCGTTTGAAATCAAACCGTTAGTATACACTTTCAACTGAACACGCATCCGCCAACTTGGCCTGCAGAATCAATCTCCCTGTACACAAACAAAACCACAGCTCACGCGTGCGAGCGGGCTATCTTCCTACCCCGTAAACAGCACAGCGCACATACACCCGTTCTCACACACCCACCCGCACACCAGCAATCCAACCCACGTTCCGCAGTTACTTCTACTCGCCCCTCCTCTCTCCTCCTCCCTTGTGCAATTAATCTTGCGAGTCCGAGCGGCGTATGTGTACGAGCATATCGCGGACTAATTACTCTATATCGCACCGCCGTGCTGCAGCCCGCCGGCCGCTTGCTCGTTTGTGTTCTCCACTCTCCTGTCTTCCTTCCGCTAGCCCCTCTCTGGTCATCCGCCGGAGGTCCTGACGACATCCCCGCTCGTTTCCTCTCTCTGGCTTCTGCTTTGCTTCGTACCTATACCGCTTTTCGGTGATTGGAATCGCTGTTTGCGGCCCTGGGGGCTTGCGGTTGATGTTTAATGTATTTTTTCAATTTTGGCTGCACAGATTTTTCATGCGTCAGTTGGGTGGAAAAATTCGCTGTTATGACTTTGAGTTTTATAACGGTTCTGTGTGCAGTTTTTCAAAGATACCTGTAGAAGCATTCGACTCCATTTTTTTATCAGAAGAAGGACTAGCTCAAAAGAATTTTCAAATAATTGACGTAATGGTTTTATTGCGTATGAAATCTTGAGAGGAATCGTTACTATTTCTTAAGACAATTTAAAGTTAAATTATTTATAATATTTACATTCACAGGGTGCATTTTATTACACTTAAAGACGCATCTATGACAAGTTATATAGCTAGCAGTTAAGGCTACGGTCATGGTTGAGAGACTTCGAGGTCAGAGCCGTGAATAACATGGAAAGATGAAGAATTTTTTCTTTTGAATCATTCAATTTAGTTATTTTTGTTAATCGAAAAATTTCCAACTCCTAAGACATAATGTTTAACAACAATGATCAATGAAGAAAACATAGCTTCAGATGACAAAAATCGGATTTCTTAACTTAGTTTTAAGAATAAATAGCATTGCTTTTTATATTGTAGTGGCATACGTCCGGGTATTACAAGGATCCACTCCTCAGGGCACTCGACACTTGGGAAAGGGACAAGGAAATGGATGGGAGGCCTCCCCATTACAGGGAGGGGGGTAGGGGGTAAATAGGCAATTTTGGTGCGAGAAGGTCGCCCACCCCTTCACGAGAATCATTGCAGGGAATAAAAGCACATGGGAAAATTCACAGAGGTGCATACTCGAAAAAGTCGCACTGGCCCGGAATCGAACCACGGTATCCCGTGCGCCGACCCACGACCTATCCGACTGAGCCACCACGCGCTAATAATAAATAGCATTAATACTCTAGTACCAGAGGAGGTAATATTTTTATCGTTTCTGAATGAAAGTCTATTGGATCAAGGCATTTAAGGCCTGGATAATTCCTAAAACATAGTCATGAGATTACTCAATTCACATTCTTCATGAAAAATTCAATTAAGTTCGTCATATCTTAAACAAATACTGACGAAGATTCAGAAAGTCGAAGTACGGGAGTGGGGGAAAATGACGACACGAATACGTACAATTTTTATGTCGTTGTTGCGTCGTGTGTAACTTCAATGCGCTATATCTTTTGTCAGTTTATGTTTGGATCAAAAAAGAAAAAATACTGAACAAATATTTTTTCACAATCTACCTGACTGACCTAATACATTTTTTTACGAATAATGTAAATTAATATAACACGACCTACCAAAGAATCATTTCCTGAGAGCAAGCATGACAAATCTACAGAGCACCTTATTCATATATCTATTTATGTAGAAGCTACGATAAGCTACATAAGTGATAAAAACTACCCCCCGTATACTAGAATCTCACGGTAGAACGCATAGTAGTAAAAAAACATAACAAGAGTGTGGTGTAAGCCCCATTGTAAATATATAAGGTGCGTATTCGCATACATATGGCAAAATTTATTCACACAACAATTCCACTCATTATTCAACGAACCAAATTGGCATAAATCCTCTTTGCAAGCTATGAGTTCGTGTAAAAGGCAGAGCCGAGGAGGCAATGAAGCAACTATCGCACGAACTTCCGGTACCCATCAAAGACACAGAGGTGTGTGCTGTCTGCTGAAAGGGAGCAGCCTCTAGCGTTTACGTACTTAAGTATGCGAGCGCTTTAGTTCAGAGTATTGTCTACATCCTGCATAACGTATAGTCGCTCCCATACGCACGACGGCAACCCCGACATAAGAGGGTAAGGAGGCAAAAATTGGGGGGGGGGGGGGGGGGAGAGGGGGGGGGAAAAAAAAGGGGGGAGACGTTTATCTCCCCCACCCCCCCAAGCAGCGGGGCGGGCCGTTTTTTTCTCCCCCACCAAAAAA
>JAPYYV010009724.1:0-18261 GCA_030522625.1 Copidosoma aretas | reverse complement strand
CCTCGATCGCTAGCTGGGACTCGTCAGTGTAGCGTGCTAGCGATCTAGCTACATACGAACACGTCGAACACTTGCACTGATACGCGTATATAACCGCGAAGGCGAGATTGACGTAGAGTGTAACGTTCTATATACATTATTATAAGTAATAAGATAATAGATGTGCCCTTGCCGGAAGTGGAGCTGTATGAATACGAAAAAATTAAGCAAGAACAACTGGAAAGTGTCGAGCGGGACGACGCTTAATGCTTGGGGAAAGCAGTCATAAAATAACTCGGTGGAGAATTAATAGATGACATAGATAAGAGAAACCATAAGAAAAAGGACAAACTCTCGGAAAAACACAAAAGAATGAGAAAAATTATGTAACTTATAGACATGATGGATTGCAATCAAGAACAAAATAAGCACGTAAGGAAACTGATTATAATTAACCCGTACGTGCTCGGCCTTGATGCAGAACTGCCCAAAGCAACGTATTTCGTTGAACACCGAATAAAGACATCAACAGATAAACCGATCGTTGCAAAGAGGTATAGATATCCCCCGACAATCAGAGACCAAATGAAGGTAAAACTAAAAAAAATGCTACAGCAAGGGATAATTGAACCTTTCACCTCCCCGTACAGCACAAACACTTGGATTGTAGCAAAAAAACCGGGGCCAAATAATGAAAAAAAGTAAGGGTCGTCACAGATTTTCGACTGGTTAATGAGGTCACGGTAAGATGACGCTATCCATTACCATTTTAGAGCGACATTTTAGAAAATCTGGCGTCTGTACGTTACATTACAGCAGTCGATCTCATGTTGGGATTCTTCCAGATCAAAAAACATGAGGACGACGCGCACAAAATGGCATTTTCGGGCCTGGATAAGCATTTGCAGTACAAAAGAATGCCCATGGGGCGTAAAGACTCGCTAGATACATTTCTAAGGGCGATTGCACTAGCACTCGAAGGTTTTCAAAGCGATAAGATGAAATCTTATCTTAACGACATCATTGTTTTTGCAACTTATCTCAAAAAGCATGAGGAACGTTTTACAAAATAATTTAAAATTGTATGAGGTTCGTAAAAGGCTATGCAAAGATCGCCCAACCGTTATCTAAACTATTAAAAACAGGCCCTGAATTTAAATTTAGTGACCGCGAAGAGGATGCATTCAAAACTCTCGTCGATGCACTGCGTAGTGAATCAGTACTCATTACTACTGATATGCAAAAACCCTTCATCGTCACGACAGACGCATCAGATGACGCGATCGGAGTGATTCTTAGTCAGGGAGAGATTGGAAAAGATAGACCGTATGAGAATGCATCACGCTGCCTTAATAAAAGCGAACTCTGTTTCTTGACATACGACAAGGAGTTATTGGCTATTGTATTTGCAAAAGAGCGACTAAGACCATATCCATACGGACGCGAATTTACGTACAGATCACGAGCCCCTTAAGCACTTTTACTTGTCTAAAAAACCAGACATTTGATTTACCAGGCTTAAGGCGGAACTTAGAGGATATCAGTTCGAGGTTATACAACGCCCGGGCATTAAGAATAGACCACCTGACGTATTATCGCGGAACACAGTATAACAAGAGGGAGTGGAGAATCCAGATCTATCAAGATAAAAATTAAGCGAACTAGCTGATCAACAAGAAAAAGATGGAAGAGGCGATAGTGACGGAGCACTGGAGAGGGTCTACAAGTTAAGGGCAAAAAGAAAAGAGAGAATACAAGGAAATACAAAGAAAGTGAAAATAAAATAGACAGGCTGAGATACATAGGACGATGAAGTAGAAAGGAAAAAAGTAAAATCGACGGCTGACAAGGGAAACGATACGTATAAAAATAGAGATGCAGACAGACAAGCAGATTTAGAATCAGAAAAATTAGATAGGAAAAAAATTTCAAGCAAAAATAAAAAGCTACATTACAGGGGTGGCATCAGAGGAAGCACTGCTAAACCGATCGATACTTTAGAAGATGATCCTATTTCCCAAGGAAAGACAGAGGAAAATCAGGCTATACTATGAAGCAACCAGGATTCCAAAACTGGGTAAAAACGACAAGTACACTAACAGCAGTACAGACGGAGGAAAAAAGGTGAAAGTTACGTGAGAGACAGCTAGATACAATAAATAGACAAAATCCAAATTTTTTAATTACGTTGCCTGTAACGGGTCCGTCGAAAAATAATGATAGCTGATTGTGACACGCCACAAATATAAAATGAGACAACGACGCGGAATGCAAGAGAAGACGATTGCGAGTCAGCCGAACCAACAGAATGCACGAAAACCCACTTGGCTCTAACAGCAAGCGCGGTCCCTAACAAACCACCCAAACATACACGATATATTGAAGAAAAAATCAGACGAACTGCGGGGGCAAGTCATGATCAATATAAAAAAGCGAGATGTAGAGAAAAGGCCGGGAATAAGGAGCGACGTATGGAAGCCCAACAAAAGTATACCTTTAGCAAAAGCGCCACAAGATAAGGAGGGCCCACTTTTACATGAAGTTAATATGCAAGACCAGCCTAAGGAACAGGGGGGTCAAACAACAAAAGGGCCTGACTCACCATCAAAGACGAAGGCGCTTACAGACAAGTTTCTGAACTACCTTAACGACAATACACGTAGAGAAGCGGTTAAATGCAATCAGCCTCGTAAAATACTTTCTGAAGTGCCAAGACTACCGCACAACCCGCCGGAAAACTGCCTAATTCACAAATTATTATTTTTATTTAATCTTGACCTCCTGACTGACGAGCTTAGAGCAATGTTAGGAAACTCTGAGTACCTGCAAATGTGTAGAGAGCCAGAGGAGACAGAAAGTATACTAATGTTGCGTACATAGTATGAAAACGGGGAATGTATGAATATATATATTTTCACAATAATTTAAGAACAACGTGTGCGTACACCTTAGATTAATTAGTGTAAATTATATGTATACAAACTATATTGCAACAAAGGAAGAGGAAGTCTGCCACGTGCATCTAGAAGATATTGACAAGAACGCCCGTTACATGCCTTTAATACAGACATATAGCACTAAATCAAAAGCTCATTTACAAAACACTAGTTGTAGTAGTAGTAGTAGTAGTAGTAGTAGTAGTAGTAGTAGTAGTAGTAGTGAAAGGCGCGGGGAAGGTAGACGTGAGCTCGAGCTCGACGAAAGGATAGACCGAGGTGAGCAATAAAAGGATAATATAAGTCATTTAAGACGAGAGCAAGACCATCCTGAAAGAAGGACGGACACAGCTAAACAAACTGAAAAACAGGGAAGAGACAAATAACCGATAAGCAGCGATGCTGACAACTCTGAAATTACTGTAGGAGAGAGAGTATAGCAGGTCGACGAATTGAATAACGCTTTATGCGAAACAGAGAGCGAGAGTAAAGCTTACGTGGTGATACACTCACCATCGATGGATAAATAGAAAGTGTGCAAGACACGCCTGCCAACTGAAGTACCACCATGGGCACCAAAAGAAGGTGAGGATCCACCCTTGTGCCAAAAGCTAAATAAATTTAAAAACCATTCTTTCAAACACTTCATAAACCTGGCGTCTATGACGGTAATAAAAGCGGTACCCGATACGGAAGCCATAGACGAACTACACGAGAGAGGATACATTATTCTGACACGCATGAATAGCGATGAAAGGATCGTAGGAGAAGCCAAATTGACAAAAGCAAGGAGAATATCAGTTATGCACATGTACGTAAAGGAGCATTTCGTAGAAAGAGCGCTAAATTCAAACATTAAAAAGTGTATTAAGCCACTTAAAGAAATAATAGTATCAAATAATATCAAAACGATTGGGATTGTTAGGGACCTAGCGATCCCCAATGATACCCAGTAGGGATACTTATTCGACATCTTTAAGGAAATATTTAAAGATGTCAGACCAGCAGCAGTACTCTATACAATTACCTTTATAATTCCACCAATGAGTCGGAGATTTAAAATCATTAGAGAGTACTACGAAGCAGCAATGGTAGGGCACAGAGACATGAACAAACCGAACAGCAGGATCGCAAAAGACTACTACTGGGAAAATATGCATCCGGATGTAAGGCAAGTCGTTCTGAGATGTCCCTTGTGTCAGAGGAAAAAACTTGTCGGAGTAAAAACAAAATAAGCCATGCTTATTACCGACACACCGAGTAGACCGATTAAAAAGATTTCTATAGACTTCTACAGACCTATCAGTAAGCTCTGAGCGAGTTAGTTTACACACATACTATCTATGCAAGACTGGCTGATGAAATTTATCGTTTTCGCACCCGTGAAAAGGGCGACCGCTAAAGAAACCGTAAGAGCGATCACGGATAAGTTCATAGCATACTTTGGGTCACCCCAGCATTTATTATCAGACCACTCATTTTATGAATAAAAGCATGGACGAACCTGTAAGACTGTTTGAAATAGACAAAATGAGCAGCACAGCATACCAGCTACGAACGAATGGCGCCATCAAACGAATGCATCACATTCTCACGGAATACCTAAAGGCCTATGTAGAGCAAAATGATCAGTGGAACGAACATTTGCCGATGTGTATGCACTTGTATATTACTACGGACCATAAAAGCACGATATATTCACTGTACGAACTTGTTTTTGGCCAGAGAGAAAAAACACCATCTAGTTTTAAAAGATCACCCGGCGGCCAGACGTTGGGCGAATATCTCAAGGAGCTGGTAACAACACTGACGGAAATGAGAACCATTGCCGCAATAAATGAGGTACAAGCGAGGTACTAGTCAATGTGTTATTACAATCGTAAACTAAGCACGAGATACTACTTCAAGGGAGAAATAGTTTACGTGTTAAATGAACCATCGAAAGGAAAGTATGGCGCACAGTATAAAAGTCCGTACAAAGTAACCGGCATTGATTATGCAAACAGAGAAAGAGACATGGAGATACAGAATTAAACATGCATCTTCGCTTAAAATTTTTGCGGCCTCCCAACGCTCCGTGAAAATACAACACATAATAGGGAAAAGCGAGAGAGTTATATCGACCGATGTCAATACAGAAAAGGAGGCAGGAATAGAGTTAGTGTATACTACAGGCAATAAAAAGAATAATATTATTAGCGAGACAGTAAATAAAATGACATGGGGCATCAATTATTAGATTGCTTAAGCAAAGCAAAGGTAGGGCATATAGCGCTACCTCATATAATTAATTCGTCAAAAAAAAAAAGAGGAAGAAATAGGCTAGTGAACGAATGCGCGTATCGTATTCGAATCAATGTACAGACTAACGAAATAAGCTATGCATGTAAAACAAAAACATACACACAAATATTATAACAGAATGACGCGAAAGGATACGAAGGGGCAGTATAATGAGATAAGTGAGCCTTAGATTTGGTTCAGTTTTTGTCTATATTTTTTTGGCACATGTATTTTTTTTATTTTAATTTGATTATATTAACTATTTTTTATTATTCCTGTCAACGTTCTGTCCCCGTCCACGAGGTCGTCACGCAGCAACCATCCCTCCTGTACGACCCAGGGTCGGCTGTGCTTGCTCGGCACCAAGAACACAGCGGCAGCCTCCACAGGTCACAGAGCCCGGGGTATACATGGTGTCTACCACTGCCACACTGGCAACGGCCTACAATCTGCTGCAGTCCCGCTGGATCAACAAAAAAAGTGAGAAAAATTTCAACGCAGGTTGTCAGAAAATGCAACAAGTATATGTACGGTAAAAATAGCTCTTACATATATAACAGGCTGCCCTTCCAACGGAAACCCTTCAGGTTCGTCCGTGGCCACATCAACTACCAGTACGAAAAACGTACAGTGGCATGCGCAGCCGAGACTGGCAACGTACGACGCCCCCGGCCCCAGGACGTCGCAACGGGCCCAATATACTCGACCCGAGGAGGGCAGAGGTGAAGACCGGGGACAGTCTTGGAAGACCGCTGTGAATAATTGCCTGGTCGTACAATAGACGCCTCAACATACGACGCCACCGCAATATTTGTACCTTTTTACTGGCAAAGGCAGAGCGTCGGAGGGGTATCCCGGCTGACACAGAAGGAGCGGCAGGGCGAAGAACCCGTACGGTCCACGACCAACCGCGTCTGTAACTATAAGGCAAAAAGGAAAAGTCAGAAAGATTTGCAAATGGCATGGAAAATAAACCAACGTCAGTCAATAGCAAAACACCAACCAAGCCGTGGGACGGACAGATAATAGGGGCCAACGCCGTCCGCCCCTGAAGTACCACGAAGTGAGCCTCACGAGTCCACCCGACGGATGGCACCCACCGGCAGATAAACAAGACAACAGACTGTAAAAAAAGACAAGGGAGATACATGTATATATAAATATTACAGGAATATATAGAGAGGAACACAAAATACTTACATGAGAGCACTCACGACAGTTTAGCGCCTCCTCCATCACGGCACCCTGCAAGATAGCGCAGACGCTACCATCGGGGGCCACGAATCCAGTCTTACGAGTGTTATCTTGAGCGTAAGCTGGAAGCAGGAGCAGAAAAAAAAGCAAATGACAGAGAAAAAAAAAAAAAAAAAAAAAAAATGACGAAAGAAAAAAAAAAAAAAAAAAAAAAAAATTCAAGGATAAAGGAAGCCACAAGCAAAAGTCGAGACCAGTACACATACTAAGCACTATACAGGAAAAAAAAGGCGAGATGCACTGTAGATCCAAGAACAGAACTTAGCATGAAAAAATCAGAATAAACACTGACGATGAGAGGCCAAAACGTCCAACAATCCTTACACTGCCCTTCTTTTAAGAAAATCGAGAAGAGAAAACTGGCGTGGGTATAATAAAACAAGTAAACTCAGTATGAAAAAAGTGCGAGAAAAACACCGTTCCGCAACACCATATGCTTCTTCCTGTTATAAATAGCTCACAGTGTCAAGCGAAATGACAGAGCAAATAGGACATAAAAATCCTGTTACGATAAGCACAGATTTACTTATTTACACACTAATATATATATATATATATATATATAAATATTAAAAGACCTTTAGAAGAACTTTATAAGTATTATTGATCATTAATAACTCTGTACATAGGATGTACCTACATAGTATTAAAACTTGGTACATTTAAGTCAATCGTTTGAATATTAAATTTTTTTTTCCCTCTTCACAGTGTACATGCACTTCTTTCCGACACATTTATAATTTATGTAAAATATAGATAATAAGAGAATCGTATAAAGTAGACAGAAAAAACCAGCGAATATGACAAAATGATAGAAATTCCTCAAAACAGGACGCAAGAGCGTGTTTGCAGTATATAGATTAAGCAACTTACGAGCACCGTAATGTGAGGGTAGAGCCATACTCCTGACTTGACCTGCAAAATCCACCCTTTTTCGTCTATAAAAGTAATTGCTATATGTATTGTAATTGTTTGTATGAAAAATTAGGTTACGGTAAAGTAACCACTTACTGGTCATAGCCGCATAAATTAAATAAAAGGAAAAGTAAATAAAAAATAATTAAAACAAACACTCGTATTACGTAGATCAGGGATAACTAGTAACATAAAAAGGGTTAGGCAGTAACAAAATATAATGGGAAAATGGAGGAGTACTTAAACAAACGTAACGAGAGGGCGAAAGGGAAGTCATTATTGGCGACGAGTAATGGATAATGGAATTATGAAAAAACCGCAAAAATCGCCCGTTTTTTGTTTTAGGACTGGGGCGACACAAGTCAAAAGTTGGCCAGGAGAAGAAGAACAAATTGAAAGAAATCCTGGAACATTGGTGGAAAATTTAGTTCCTGTCCAGTCGGTCACGTCAACATGGAAAACTATATAGTATGTCAACTGGAATCAATTGGCCAATGAATTGGATGCATTTTTAAGTGTGAGCAGGCAGGCGAAATAGAAATGCAGGGTAACAAGAAAAAAAGAGAACGTACGTTCTGCGCTAAAAATGCAAACCACTCACAAGGTCCTAGCAGCGCAAAAATGGATGGAGGAGACATAGAGAGTAGTAGTGGGCCAGAAAATCAGTGATAAAGACAAGACGGTCCAAGCGCCTCAGGGTCAGATTACAGAAAAAAAAGATGAGAAAATAAAAGAACTAATGTAATTAGACTCAACCAATACAACCGACATAACGGAATACTTAACAGAGCAAATCAGAATTGTATCTTTCGCTGACCACGTACAAGAGCTTCGAGACATCAAAGAGTTAGAGGATGAAACAGGGAACATAACGAGAGAAGAGATAAGAATATTTACGGATCTGATAAGTAGATATGACAGGGTCTTAGGAATGGTAAGCAAAATCGAAAAATTCGCAAAGAAACAGCTGGCGAAATTCGGAGCAGCAACCGACATCATGTATCTATCGAGCCAGGGCGTATATCATCTACCAGAGGCAATGCTAAAAGCGATAGCTGAAGCAAGAATCTTAGCGGAACCGCTTGGCCCAGACCTCAAATTTCCTGGAGATGAAGGCACGACAACAGAAGCGGAGGTCGGAGATGTCACGGAAAAAGGAACTGTAGCATATTGGAAAAATTATATACTATATTCAGCTATTGCTCGTAACAAGAAAGGACTTGGACCTTCTTAAGATATCGCCATTACCAGTGGAACAAAAGGTATTAAATGCTACAGATATAGTTGCGTACGTGGAAACGACCTATGAAAACGTAGCGTGCAGCATAAGCACAAAGAGATTTACGCCAATATCATGAGACATAGTAGACCAGTGCAAGAAGCTTGGAAAAACACGAATATGTACACAAATGACACCAACATTCTATGTAGAGGAGGAGCCCCCGTGCGATATACGGCTCATACTAGGAGTTATAATTAAAAAACCAGAAGTGTGTCGAAAAATCCTTGCTAAATTGAAGGGCACGTAGTGGACACGCCTGCATGCAAGAAGCCAACAAGCATTTAGAGCTACGGAAAAAGAGAAAGTACATATACAATGCGAGCATACCGAACATGAAACAACAGAAGTAGCCGACTCAGGGGTAATAAACCTGGCCAGAGACTGCACGGCACAAGCATCCAAAACTATATTGAATCCGGGACGGAAGGAGGCTAAAAGTCAGGTAGTGCAGTTCAAAAGTCAAACCCAAAATTAAAAAGAAATAATTTAACGTAGTAAACGGACAGAAAAGGATAAATTGTCGGGATTAGTAGGGACAATAATAAAAAGAGACGGTTTGCAAGAACTTGGAAATCAGGAACACGGACCTGATGATATGCTGAAAACAGGGACGAAAGTGACAGACATAATACAGCACATACACGAATTAATACAAATGGAAGGGGAACTGTCAGGCTAAAAAGTGTATGCGTGGATGGCGCCGAAAATAGCACTAGGGGCGGCTGCAGGATCGTTCGGAATTCTAAAGTGAGGGGTCCCCGTAATACTAAATCCAGCTAGAATGTTCGGAGGTAGAGAGCACAGAGACAATGCAGCAAGAGGCGGGACTACGGCAACTAATCACTCAGTGCCACGGCCAACACCCATCGAAATGCAAAAGCAGGTTCCAAGACACCTAACGTGTCCCACGTGCCGCCTCATCAATTACGGTGGTTTTTCTTCCTTTACTTCGCTAATTTTAATTTGTGTACTTTCACGGAACACTGCCCACAGCCGCTCTACATTATACATACCCACATATACCTACAGTCACCCCCCATTCTATATACCTTTATATACCTCCCGCTGTCCCACGCTGCCCCACATTTTTTAAGGTACCCCCCACATACCGCCTCACATTCTCCCCACGGCCTCAACAAAAATATTGATGGTATTTTTACAATGTATTGTATTGAAAAATTGTTTATTTTTATGGAGAACCCCCCAAGCCGCCTAACATGATATATACCTACATATACATATACACTACCACCCTATATTTTTCAAGGTACTCTCATCATACATTTCATTTCTTAGAAATATGCTCATAACAATACTCATAAGAAATGACTTTTTCCTCGAAATTTATTACGATCTTAAATTTTTTAACGATTTTAAGTTTATTTTATTCCTTACACAATTTTAGATCATCACTGTCGAAAATATTCAAAATATATTTAATGTGCAAAGAAGTAAGGTTCATATGGCTGAATGTTATCTGAAGGCTGGCACCGGACTGAAGAAATGCTACACCTGCTGCATGTTCGTTATCAATATCCCGGCGCACACAAGAAGCAGCTCCAGATGCGGTAAGCGAAATAAGTCTGATACGTAAGTTTTTAAAGGCAAGGTTGCGGAAGTCAAGGGAATCACGGTGTGGCCCTGGTGGCCGTAGTCAGGCTTGCCCCGATTCCTGAAACATAGGGCAGATAAAAGAGTCTGGCGATAATCCAGTACCTTAATACTCTGTTCTCGTAAAATTGGCAAAACAAATTCTACAAATTCTGACTCTTACAGAGATATATGAATCAAAGGAATGGAAAGCCTGCTATTTAAGAATTTGCAATAAAAAAGTTAAGTTAAACAGAGTAGTCTATACTTGTAACTAGGTCAGCAATTTGTTGTATCTACGTTAGTTTGCCAATATAGGCCTGTTTGTCTACTTAGACAGCAAACAAATGAGCATTTACTATTCTACAGCCAAAAGAAAGTAGATATGGATAATATTTTAGAAATTGTATTGGCTGGTGAAATTTGTTAAGTCAGGCAACAAAATAAATTTTTTATAAAAGACAGATCGAATATGTTAGCAGAATGAAAATTCCAATGGCAGAATGAGAAGTACAGACTGGTCCCGAAAACTTAGCAGCTTATTGCGTGAAAGTAAATGATATGTCAGAAATTTAAGAAATTTAAAGAGTGCGATCGGAATGTCACTCAATAGTACGGCAGAAAGTCCAAATGAAATATCTTTAATAAAATGTCAAAATTTCATACGTGATTTAGGACTCCCGGAAAACATGCTCAACTTGACACTAAACATAGCAGCGTTGCATATAATCGAGCACCGCATCAATTAAATGGTACGCAAATTTCCTCGGCAGGCTGCACGCCAACAGGGTATCGTCTACTTGGCCTAGACGAAGCAAAGTTTTACAAAAATCAGGACGTAAGCTTGAACGAATATTTAGTGTATGATAACGTGCACAGTAGTGGTTTTTTATCTTTGAGAAAGAATGGAAATAGACATCAACATCGGAGGAAGTGTCTCTTACTGCACATAGTAACAAAGAGGGCAGGAAAAATCGAAAAAATTGGAAGAAACTACGGCTGTTGAAAAATTTGATTGCTTATTTGTTTGAAAGATATCAGCGAGAAATCTTTCTTACAACTTGTTTCTCGTCAAAATAGTTACAGATCTGGTCTCATGAGAGACAATGATGAAGGCAGTAGATCAAGAATGCTGGATCTAGGCTACAAAATATAAGCCTGCATTGAAGGCAGAAAATAAAGTCTAAAGCTTAGTAAACAGATCCATGAGAATTACAAATGGCAGACATCCATCATGTTAGTTTTCTTTTAGGTGCTAAGTTAAAGATCAATTCTCACGGACAATAAATATAAAGTGTGGCTGATAATTTGGAAATTAAAGAATAAAAATGAGTATGACTTGACAGAAACGTACACCCTGGTACAAAGGCTGACTTTGATCAGAACAATTCTGGCTCTCGTTGATAAATTAAAGCTGAATGCTTGTCAGTTCAATGTAAAGACAGCTTACTTCAATAGTACTCTTGATATCGATATATACATGAAGATACCCGTAAGGCTTGAACCGTTTTTTTCAGGATCGTCAAAACAAAGTTTGTTGATTAGTAAGGCCTTCGTTTAGCCTCAGAGTGAGTCCGAAAACCGCATATTAATGTATGCTCCTATCAAACAGAAGTGTGTAAGAGAATGTCTGCAAAGAAAAACTGTAATGATAAATTTGAGAGAGGTCCAGTGACTTCTAGGCATCGAAGTCGGAAGAAGTAAGGATGTTGACGCTAACGCGGTCGATATGAATCAACAAACTCCTGATCAAGTTTGGGTTTGAAAACTCGGAACCGAAAAAAACACCTACGATCACCAATCATGTGTACTTAGTCAGCAAAGAAAGCGTAGAGAAAACTTAGAAAGGCAGAACAACCAGAAAGAAACGAGATCGGCAGTAACTTCCAATCACGCCAGTTTAGACGGGTGTAAAAGCTCCTAAACGACGAGTGGCTGCACGGTTGAACTTTTCGGAGTTTCCGTGGCCCGGAGAACTTATCAGACATATGTATCAGGCTAAACATTAGACTTTGAGTCAAGTATGCAGAAAATTAATGGCAGTGGATAACTGTCCTAATATCGTTTAAAACAAATTTTCTGTTCGGCTGATTTGTGAAGTGATAATAAGGCAGTAGTTTTGTAGGTAAATGACTGAATATCGTTAACATTTTTTACGGTATGCGTTGCTCGTGGTTGGGTAGATGTCAGATGGCTGAATACAGAATAAGGAATGTCAGATATTTCTATAAACTCTTACCAATCAAGCTCTGTGAAAATTCGCATATCTAATCACGAATAACGTCTGCAACTCTGATGTGTAACTAAAAAGCTGCTTCTGTTTCAGATAAAAAGTAATGTGACAATCAGAAATCAGCCCTTAGTCCGTCCATGTCCGACCGATGGCTTGATTTGTTTGATTTCCAGTGGCAGGCAGTAAATTAAGAAGTCCAGATTAATGAAACCAAAAATAATTGTTTTAACGCTTTATTTTTCTATTCAATACATATTTTCGCTATTTTATACCGGTAAAGAGTGTTAAAATATACTACTGTATCGATAGACGTTATGTATATGTATGTAAGTCAGTAGCGAGTCGTTGTCGTCGTCGAGAGCTATACAGTTCAGTTCTGTACAGAGAGCCGTAGTGCACGCACTCTGATGTATTCTAGTATTCCCCCTAACTCAGTACAAGTCAGCATCGTTACTTAAAGTCTGCAGTGTAGTCAAGTCCGTTTGAATAAAGTCTGCCTTATATATTAAGCTTTTATCAATAAGAGGCCACCGTCTTTTTCATTTCGTGCCTACACGCCTCAAAGTCAACAATTTTTCAAAGAGATAAATATTTTTAAAAAATCACTAAAGTATGATAGACGACTACCTTTAGTGCTAGTAAAATTTTGAAATTTGCGAATATACATCATAATTCGGTATAAGAATTTGTTTTTAATTTACAATTAATAATAAGCTGTTTAGCACAAGAAACAAGAAATATTTAGAATGTCAGAGTACAAATGTATTGTATACGGAATACTCACTTTTTGCATTCCTCTTTACATTAAACTATTCCTAGAGAATTAGTTGGTCGATGCCTGTGTAGCATATCATTTTATCCTATTTACAAAGGGTCCAAAGCATTATTGTAAATGAGGTATGGACATGAGATATTGTAATTTTACGGAATCGATTTGCATACGAAAATTCCGATAGGGAGATTATTTACTAAACATTTGCATCATGACGACTAGGTTCTTTTAGGAGTTTAAATAGGAATAGATCCAGGATATGTAAGATATCTAGAAAATACAATCATTTTCGTCAAATAAAGAAGCAAAGAGTATGTTTTTCGAAAAATATTTGTTGAACGAATCAATATATATCATAAAAAAGATATTTACATAAAGTATTGCAATCTCTAAAATTTGGTATTTTATAAAACCTTGATGGTTATTAAGAAAAAATTTATTGATACTTTAAAAAAAATGTAAAGGTTTATTTTCCCTAAGCAGCAGTAGTTCATGAAGAGATGAATATATATTGACGTTTAATGGATCTACAGTATATATTTGTAAGTCAAATTTTTTACATGACTATCTGAAATATAATATTTACAGTACGTACAAATATTAGTTTCAAGTTGAAAAAAAATTTGACGAAATTGTCTATTCAAGATATTGTATATTTTATTTGCTGAGTAAGAAACTACTGGCGACATAAGAAGTGTGAGAATTGTTAGACTTAACTGGCAGACTTAGATTCCATAATTTAATGTACGTGGTATAGTAAGGAAATCAGGATACAAAGGATGACAATAAAATTGAAACATAATGAAAAACTCTTGCTTGATATACAGAGACATTAGGAAAAACAGTAATGAGAAGTTTGTCACACACAAGTCCTCATACAAGAATGAATTGGTATTTATGGAATACTGTTAAAAAAAATCTAGCTCAAATGTTTTTTTTGTCGCGTAAAAAGTCAGCAATCGTAATAAACTTATTCCAGAAATGTAATAAAAAAGCTGTACAAAAATATTACAAAACATACTTCGTGGTAAAAGCAAACAATAGAATGCATCTGTATTATTATCCAGACGCCTGCACTAGTTTGCAAACTAAAATAACCAAAATAAAATTTCCATCGATAAAATATACTTAAATATCATGTTCTCACTAGAAAGACACTTTTGAGCTACTATCAACAAAGAAAAAGCGAATACACCCACCTTATTGTGGCATGTGTTTACCAGTTGTTCCTGGACTTTTTTTTTGTATCCGTAGCACATATAAATCAATGAAACAGCAGAGTTAATCCAGAGTAGCGGCTACAACTCTTTTATGTGATTAACAAAATTACGAGAAAATCTGACTGGCTTTTTTAAACCAGGCCATCTACACTGTGACAGGCACTGCTACTTGCCAATAAGAAACAATAATCATATATTCTGAAATTTTAGTTTAAGAACACGTATCTCCAAGAGGTTGGTGTTACTTGTGGAGAAACCCTATGTGTAATACAGCTTGCTGACTAGGCTGTCACATCCAAAGCCTGGCCTGAATATTTGCTGGTGACTGATTGGTACGTGCCAGGCTCAAAGTAGATCTAGGTGGACTGGGCAGACTATTGTTGCTGCTGCAGTACCGTTATGAACAGGTCCCAAGTGGCGCTAGCACTGGCACCATCGCCAAAGCCACCAGACGCACCGCTGCCGTCCAAGGACTGCTGTGCTGGTCCTACTCGACTGAGGCTGCAGCAGGGTCCATCAAACGAACGTGCGCGGCTGCTGCTGCGGCTATCAAAGGTCCCTAGGTCTCGTGCAGCTTGCAGACCGGCCAGTTAAACTTGAAGCTTGGGGTACCAGACCTATTAGCAGTGGAGATGATGCTATTTGTGCAAGGCTAAAAGTGAGTTGATGCACTTACATTATGGCTGTTTACTTCTGATGATCGTCTTTCAGGTAGCTGTCTGGCAATCAAAATAATTTTTCTACGTTGAATAAGTTTTTTTGACGGTGCTGAATCATTAAGATATCTCTATGTGCTGGACTTTCATCATTGTAGAGGCTAGATCTTGACACTATTCTTAAAACTGCAACTGTAAATAAAACTTTGATGATTTCAGTCAAGTATATTTTCTTGCAGATGCTCCTTTTTTTTTGCAAAAAAAGAATGTTTCGACATTTACGAGTACCAGTACCTGTTTGTCGCGTCTATATAGATATTTAGAATTACTTGTCAAGAACCTAGAGATAAAGACGCGATATATCAAGTGTTATGATGCAGAGGAAGAAGAAAAAAGCGAAGATTGGTACCAAAGTTCAATAAACTCGCATAAACATTGTCGGATCACTGTACTGGCGTTAGCTGGCATCCCATGTCACTGACGGCGTTAGAGCCAACAAAAGCTTGGAAAGCTATAGATATTTACTCTGGCACTGTCTGCTATAAGAGCTAAATCTAAAGTAGCATTCTGATTGGTTGAAATAACTTATGTCGATTTATGGCACACGTCACTCGGTTTTTGTATCGGCAAAAACTTAGAGTGTTTACGTGTATTACGAAAAAAGCGCAGTATTGCACTTGCTTGTAGACAAACTCATACAGACATGAGACATTACATTTTTTAGTTATAGAAAGTTTCCAGATTATCGTTAGATAGATGGCTTGCTCTGAAAAAAATGATATTAGACGGCCTCGATGTTATTATAAGAGAATAATCTAACGGCGCAAGATAAAATGAAAGACAATTACAAAATAATGTCATGGAAATATTGACATGAAAAATAAACAGCGACGAACAGACGGAGTACCTCTTCACGGATAAACTGAAACGTAAGTTAAGCGCAAGATAAAATGAAAGACAATTACAAAAAAATGTCACGGAAATATTGACATGAAAAATAAACAGCGACCAACAGACGGAGTACCTCTTCACGGATAAGCTGAAACGTAAGTTAATAATTTGTAGCATATGCAAGACATGTACATATCGTACGTTCATCAAGTTTATACACTTGATTCCAACATCGGTGCTTCAAAAGTTGACAAACAAAAAATCAAAATTACCCGCGTTTTCTGAGACAGAGATAGCAACCAGCCGGGAGATGGGAGATGTTGCTCTACACGCACCTCAAAACATATATATGAAGATTTTTTCGTATATTTATTTATTTATTAAAATAAATAAAACGATATTTATATACGGCGGGTATTTAACTGACTCGGTGCAAAACTCATAAAGGGTTTTATTACATTGTTATCATTATTATCATAGTAATATTATCATTATTATCATCATATGCGGCGAAATTATGAGAAATACGCTGGAGTTAGGTCACGAAAACTAAGCTTACTAAATGTGACTTGAACAACAAAAAAAAGCTTTAACATTTTTTCAATCATCCAAATCATCTATTCGAAATTAAATAAGAATCCTATATGTTATAGACATGAGTATAGTATTTATTGTACGCCAAGTGCGATATATTTTGTTGACATACGCGCGTTATCTGTTCAGCGTTGCAACAAAGCGCTGCCTCTGGCCCTGCCTGTCTTCATTCTCACAGTGAATAATAAAGTGCCGTGCTAGCGTAGGCTTTATCGCAGAGATGGTTCTACACAAAGCAAAAAAATAGTACACCTAAATCAGTGTACTACACGTATAGTTAGCGAGTGTACTACACGTACAATTAGGCCGTGTATTATTAATGCATCTACAGGTATACATAATTCATAGTCTACGGAGTATATCTAGTGTACGGGGGCCCAACTGGCTCTAGTCGTTTCCAAATTTTTTTTTCCAAAGTGTATTTCAACCATTGCTAACATTATTATCAACAACTTTAAACTTATACAAGGTGACCTAGAACGCTGAGTTTTTTCACGTTTTAATTAACAATATTCTTAATTATGACATAAAAACTAATACCAGGTGACTTGGATTGCTGAGTTTTTTCGCATTTTCATTATTGAAATTATTATTAATAACATAACAACTATTATCAGGTGACCCAGTACGCTAAGGCTCCTTGTGTTTCAATTATTATTAATATTAATAACATAAGAACTAGTTAGAACAAGTTAGCTTAGAATGTGTACTTTTAAAAAATTTTGTTCTTACGATGGAAGTAGAAACATTGTAAGCGCTAAAGGGCGCTGAATGTTGAAAGATACAGTTTTTTTATTATATCTTATTCCATAAGACAACAAAATATGTGTACAGAACAAATTTTAACACAAGTACAGGATTTGCATACGATTCCTGTGTCAAATTGGTCGAACTCAAAATGGCGAATTCAATATGGCGGTCAATATTTAAAAAATGGCGGAATTTTGCAAATTAAAAAATACTACTATATTCAACGTAAAATTTTAAGTTGAAAAATTCTTCTGCATGATTTTTGGAAATGGCGTTGATTTCGAGAAAAAAATTAATAAACATTCGAAAATTTTTTTCTCTGGATTACCAGGAATAATATTTATAAAATCTTGCTATTGCATAACTCTGAGGTATTTTAAAGTTACTACGGTAGCCCATCACGGATCTAGTTACAGATAGAGTAAATTCAAAATGGTGGATCCAAAGTGGCGATGGCGGTCAACAGTTACAATATTTAATAATTTTTATAGAAGTAAATTTTTATTAACCGTCACAATCGTAATTTTTTCCAAATAGTTATTTTTGTGTAGGTTGAAATAATTTCATGTCGTTGTTTTATTAAATTTATTTATGTCAAGAATGATGGAAAACTCATTCTTACATTACAAAATTTTCCATTACAAATAATCCTGGACCTTATATTTCGGACAACTTTAATTTGCTATGGCTATATATGCAGAAAAAATCGATGCGCAACTAATTTGAGCCCATAAGTACAAGTAAAGCGCTATTTACGGTGGCGAAGCAGAAAGCAGAAAGCAGAAGCATAGGCAGAAGCAGAAGGATAGCATAGGCCAGTATGTCTATATCTATGAAACATAAGCGCTTGTGTCTTGTGCTTTTACCGTCTGTTTCATCGACTAAGCTTATGTTTCATAGATATAG
>JAPYYV010009723.1:0-12815 GCA_030522625.1 Copidosoma aretas | reverse complement strand
GGGGGCTCTCAAAAATCAAATATATGATTTGTACGTGAAAACAAGGAGAGAACAAATCTATATTGTTAGGTAAATAAGGGATAACCTAACAAAAATAAGAGGCATGAGGGGGCTGTAGGGGGGCAATACAGTTATATTTAACGGAAAAAACATCATATTTCTACCTTATAATGTGTGGGGGTCTGTGGGCGGCTGTGGAGGGACTGTGGGGGGCAAACTGACAATGGGCGGGGGGCGTGGAGGGGCGAGGGGGAGTGTGGTGGGTTAGACTTACTGTAAAAAGTCATTAAAAATCAGCATATTTTTACCTTATTTTTACCTTGCTTTTAAGTACGTAAAAAAACGTGTTGGGTGGGCGTGGGTGGGGTCTATCACTTACGACCCACACTAATTAACTATATAATATGGGAAGATATATATACATGTATAAATACATATTAAATTCCCCATAATAGCAGGGCGCTATCAGAAATCTGCGTGGGGGCGCAAGTACACTAGGTTACGGCAGTGACAGCCTACACATATATATATATATATATATATATATATATATGTATATGCATACATACATAGATACATAGATACATACGCATATTGTAAATAGATAACTAATAAGGTTATGGCGTTTTACGAGTAAACAAAACAACGTACAGAGCTTTTACGTATACTGTGGGAATCTAAGGGCCCTGGGGAACATCCCTGAATTTTTTCTGATTTTCATATCGAAAACTCTTCGAGTGCTAGTTAGTTGATTGTAACTCGGTACTCCGAATCAGTTAAGTGTCATGTAGGTACAGCCCTTAGTGTCCAATACAATTTTAACCAAGCAACTTTTATAGTTTTTCAAAATATTGAATGAGAAAACTACTGTAAAAAAAGTCTCCAACATGATTACCACAAGGTGTAGTAAACAAATTATGAAAAATATCTTGTCGATGAGAATACAAAAAAAAAAATTATATTCAAAACATGTAAAAAGCTATTAAAATAGAAGAAAGTGATATAAATAGCATCTGTCCGGTGTACAGGAGGTTGGGAGTTCGAGGCTCTCTCGGGGGGAAGAATTATTCGAATGTGGCGCTGTTATGGTCGGGTGCTGTACTGTTGTATGAGAGCATCGCCTTAGCGCTTCTTGGATGGCGAAACCATTAGAGTCATATTTACTGATATAAATAGACTCAAACAGTCAATTAACTAAAGACTTAAGACCGACTGTAAGGTAATAGTACAAAATTCATACGAATAATTATAAAAAAATATTAAGATTCAATATAAATTATATGAATAAGCATAAAACGTTATTGTTAGAGCCTTGGTTGTCGCGAGAATGTCGCTGGTCGACCGACTCTTTAAATAAGAAGAAACAAAGCAATAATTTACATAAGATGATACTCATTTTAGTAAGCCAAAGGAAAACGATCTAATTTTGTTCAAGAGAGTAGTACAAATGTTGATAGTGCGTGTGTGTGAAAAAAAACTAAGCCCTGCCACGCGTACATACTAAACTCGGTGGCGACTCGTCAGAGACTTAACCATACAGTCGTAGGCAGACGACGAAGCATGGCGCGCAGCCCTCCTCTCTCCTACCTATTCTTGACGGCTAAGGCCCTAGCTCTCGCTCCGCGGAGAGACGGAAGTGTAAGGGCAGGCAAAACCCTGTACAGTTATTTTTATTCGGTGTATCATCAAAGTACTGTGAAAACACCTGTAAGATAAAAAAACTAGCGATAAATAAATAAAACGTAAAAAATTATATTTACTATAAATTAGAGGCAAATACGTATTCTTATAATAAATTTTAGTTAATTATGAATACATGTGTAAATAAAGTTATGTCACTCAATAAATTGACAAGGAAATGAGAATAGTTGTATACACCTAGGTTAATATTTAGAAAATTATTAGATTTATCTGAAGAAGTTCCTGTCTGTTAGCTGCTGTTGAATTTGTATTTATTGTATCTGATGTTTGCAATAAAAAATCGACTAGGATTAGATGTTCCGAAATAGTTGCGAATTATTTTCTAAGTATTAATATAGGCTTTGAATTAAACTTCTTGTTTAATAGTAATTATTTTTCTATTGTTTCAAATGTTCTTGAGTATGGTGCGGTACATTATTTTTCAAAGCTATATTCAGATTTTAAAAATGTTCAAATATGCGAGCAGATATACGTAGACTGAAAACTTCCTATACGTAGGATTGTAATAGTATTAGTAAACAAAATATAAGTGTCGAAAATGTAGAAATAGCTGCTGAGCTAGTTCAAACACTGCAAAAGAAAAGAAGTTGTAAGTTTATATATTAACTGGACTGTCATAAATCATCTAGATAGAACTACTGATACATGCTAGTATTCCGATTAAGTTTCCAACAAAACTGACGAGAACTCTTAGGCAAAGCGAAAGGTAAGTGGGCGGTGGTAGGTGGGGGGGGGGGGGGCTGCATTTGCGGTAAGTTTGGGAGCTGCACGGACTGTGTTGTGGTGGTGTTGCGTTATTAGTAGGGGCGAGGGGGGTGCTGAGGGGTCAAAAAATTAGAAAAAAATTGTTAACACTAAAACACGGAGAAAACTAATGAATTTGTGCGTGGGATTCTGCGGTGGTCTACGTAGAGAGGGGGAGAGGGCCGTTAAAACAAATGACAATTTTCAAAACACGTAAAATTGAAACGAATTTCCACGTAAACCGTAGGGGCCCATAGTGGGACTGATAGCCAAAAAGATAGTCAAAAATAAAAAAATTGAAATAATCAATCTTAAATCTCTTACTCAGTAGTTTTTGGGGTTGCTGATTACGAATTTAATGTCAATATAACAAAAATCCATCCCCTTTACCTCCTAATGATTACTGCCTTGCATAAAATAGCCCATATTTCATGATGCAATTAAGTTATGTATCATTTCCAAGGTTTTCGAAGCTAATGATTACGAATCCATTATAAAAATTATGTTAATCAAAATGGTGGATCCAATATGACAACTATCAATGTCATGAAGATTATGAACGCAAATAAAAGCTTGTAAAATATAAAAATTTATTTTTTGTGGTATTTTAGTGTTATAGCTTACAAATTTATTATGATATCTAATTTTTAATGGGTTTTCCAATTAAACACGATTTAATTCCACACAATTTAGTAAATATATCTCCAACAATGAGTGAATTTACATTTAGAAGTGTAATTATGAAAAAATATTGTTTTATGTTGTGTAAAAAACATCCTATTTCTAATATTTTTGATAAGTACATGAAACAAAAACATTTTGTATGAAGTTTATTTAATAACTATTTTTATTTCAAATGAAAACCGCTAAAAACAAAAAATTTCCTCATACTTAGAGTTTAGTCGATGTTGATGATTCCTCTAAAGTATTTGTATCTAGATCTATTGGGGATTCTTCAGCAATATTTTTACACACTAGTGGAGATGAAGAGAACATCCGCTGATAATGATCGTAATAGATTTTTCAGTATCTCTGGACAATTAGAAATAATAGGATCACTATTTTTATTAAATCTTTTAAAAGTTTCTTCCATGGTTTTTTCTCTATAGTTTTTTAGTGCATGGTTTAGCCGAAGAACTCTTAATAATTTATTGCATTTCTTGTGCTTTCTCCCACATTTGATCAATCGGCGAAATTGAATCAGGCTGAAGACACACAGAGAGACGAATGGACGAATGACGACTTGACTAATGCATAAGACACCGTGAGAGCGAGAGAGAGGTCTATTCGTCAAACCTCTTCTTTGCTCTCATGGAGTCTTTTGCATTCCTCAAATCTTAATTCGTCCAATCGTCTCTCCGTGCGTCGTAAGCCTTAGACATTATGGCTTTTCCATAAATCAAAATTTAGTGTACTGAAGTAGGTATATAATACCAACCATATTGTTCAACATACAAAAGTGCTGTTTCCAAAGAGTACTTATCATAAGCTTCGAGATAACTATTAAAACCGCTCGATACAGCCTATAGTATAACATAAAAACGATTAACGAGATCCTTATCCATGCCCGTAATTTGTGCAGATAAGTCAGAATTTTGGAAACAGCTAGGACAGTTTTCTATCGTTTGGACTGACGGCTTCTCCTGCTCTTTGCATATCTACGCTCAAATGTAAAGGAGTTTTGGAACCAGACTGTATCATTTTTTATGGACTTTTTTACTTGTTCTGTCTTCAGCTTGTCAAGCTTACCACTTTTTGATACCTAATGTATGTGGTATGTGTAACAGGAGGTTAAAACATCTAATCTATGAATGAAGAGTTAATAATTTAAATCCTAAAGTATATCCTTGAATCGGCATCCCTTATAAAAATCAATTTTATTGAATTTTGAAGATGTTTCTAAGCACACAAAATAACGTTTAATGGATGTGCCCTCCGAAAGTGCATTGCGCACCTTACCATCAACCATTGTCAAAAATGATTTAAAATCAACAGGAAATTTTTTCCTTTCATAGACTGCTTTATAAAGCTGCAAGTTATCTTTCATCATTTGACTTGAGTTTCTTAAATTATTTTATTACTTTGTTTGGCAAATTGCATTTTGATCGGTCTGCAAAACCGTGGTCAAGATGGTCTTCTGTTGTTCCAAACAACTCTTTTTTGATCAGCTAATGGATTTTCGTAAATTAATTGCAAAGGCACAATAGCAGTCAAAAAAGGAGGTTTTATCCAGTTGCTGCTTGTAAATACTGGCCATCGCAACCCCACTTGCAAATTAAAATTAAATTTTGTAACGGTTCTTCACTCAAACGTTAAAACACATCACTCTAAATTTTATTAAAACGTTCGTAGGTATGACGAAGCAAAGGCTGTTATTTTACTTCTGGCCTATCTTCTTCTAAGCTTTCTCTGTAGGATAGCATTCTTTTCAAGCTTTGTTTGGAATTTATACAGATGAAAATAGGTCTAACGATGTAGTCAAACAAGCATTACGCAGAAGCTGATATTCGTTTCTAGAAAAAGCAAGTTCTATATATACTGATAATGCTTCTTCAGCAGAAAATCGTTGCTAAACATGAATAGTTCTTATTGATTATTTATATTCACTCCCTTTAGTAAGGGATCCAAGAGCAACATCCTTTATCAAATATGCAGCATTGGGTTTTCCTTTCTTTCGTAATTTCATGTGTGCTGCATATAAGAGCTCTTTAATATCTACACTCCTATGCAAAGATTCTTTTTTTCTTCTTTTACTTATTTCTAAACTTACTTGAAAACTAGAAGATGGTCTACCAATTGCAAAAGAACTTTTTTTTTGTCACATCTGTGGACGTTTGCTTCAGAGAAGCAAAGACCTGTTGTATACATTCACACAATTATAAAGATTTCGATGAATAATAAGACATACAAAGTTATTTGTTATAAATTTTTTAAACAATGACTTTAGCCAGTCCTCTTCTATTTGCAAAAAATGCCTTATTAAGAGCACATCCCAACCATTTTTTTAAATTGGTCAAGCTAATGCTCTAAGAGTATTTTCGAAATCATCTAATGAATAATATTCTTCTGGAAAAACTTTTTCACCCACAACCTTTCGAATTTTCGTATAGATTGTAGGAGCTTCATAGATTCCATTTGATATGTCAAATATCTCTAGTCTCGTGAGCCCATTTTAGGGGAGAATTTGAATCTGAAAACAAATTCTATTTATAAGTGGCAGTTTTCATATTAGCTTAAATTGGTCAAACCACATGTAGCGGCTCAAATAGCCCGCGCTAAAAAGACGCACTTGTAAGAGACGCTATTGTAAAACCTATTTTTAAATCGTGCTAGATAATTTTAAATGCGCTCGGCGCACTGCATTTGGACCGACATAGTATGAGTTGTTTTTGTAATACCGTGCTATTGTACGACCTATTTTTAAATACAATGCTATTGTATGACTTATTTCTAATTATCGTGCTATTGTACGACCTATTTTTAAATCGTGCCAGCTATTTTTAAATGCGCTTGGCGCACTGCACTCGGACCGACATAGTGTGAGTTTTTTTAAAAATATTGTGCTATTGCACGACCTATTTTTAAGTGCGCTTAGTCCAAGTGCACCATCATACTTAAATTATCCTACTATTGTACGACCTATTTTAAAGACTATTACACTTTATGTTTTATTCATGACTCCACCTCCATTGGTTCTGGTGTTAGAATAGAGCACTGCTGGTCTTGTATGAACCATCGTGGTTGGATGGTTGGAACAAACCGTAACAATTTTTATTCGATCTAACGGTGGATATCCTATTTCTAGGATATCAATTACTGGGAACTTAAATCGTTCCAACCATGTCTTTTGAATAGAGCCTGCTACATATATCCTACTTGCATCGGATAGAAACTCTCGAAGAATACTACCGATTGTATTGTATGGGAACTGACCAGTATTCCATGATATGCCATGGTAGTTGTGTTTTAATCAAATGTTTTCCTTTTTATATTTATCGGTGAGTCTTCGCCAAGGAAATAGTTCTTTAAATAGAAAGGTCTTTGGTTCCTCTTCGTTTTTCAGCCAAACGATAGCCAACTCTTTTAATACAAAATCATTAACAGGTTGCTTATAACCTTGCACATCAACAACATATTCCATGATTATATTTACGATTATTTTAAGACTTATTCTTAATGCACTTTCAAAATAATCCAAATTTTTCTCACTCGTTTTCTCCAATTAACTCCTTATAGCTCAGTACTCTATTGTTGTTGTTGTTGTTGTTGTTGTTGTTGTTGTTGTTGTTGTTGTGTTGTCTGATGCATAATATTTCTCATACTTCCTGTAATATCTAGTATACCCCTATTAAAATTTTGTATATCCCTTCTTTTTAGGAAATGACATACTATTCCAGGAAAAATAGTTACTTCCTTTTTCAGAATTTTTTTCTTCAAATTATTTCCATCGCGGCTTTTTTTCATTAAATTTTTCATCACTCTGAGGATTTGACTGTTCTTTTTCATCTTTGAGTTTTTTATATTCAGCATTACTCTCACTTTTCTCCATAATTAGAAAAACAATTTATTGAATTTTTTTTTTAATTTTTCGTAACCTTTACTTTTTGGGAAATATCTTGTATTCGGTGGATATAAATCTAAAAAACTTCCATATTTACACTGTCCTTTATCACTATCTTTTTTTAACAGTGGCTCTGCCTCTTTATCAAAATTTTTATACTTGCTGTTCTCTTCCATAATGTAAGTGAATTGTTGAATACATCGTTTAGCACTCTGACTATGACCTGTGGCGTCTAGTAGACTAATGCATAAGGAAAGACTCATCTTATCTCCTTATATAGGTTTCATTATTTTACTACGGCTTCACACAAGTTTCTTACATCCCTATTCATAGGACTATACTGAATGATGCGATCGTGTAGAATCAAGCAGTAGGCTGATGTATTGACTGAAAAATTTGCATTAGATTCAAATTCTATACGTACATCTACCAGAGCATTTTTTAAGGATTCATTTTGCTTAGAGCAATCTATAAGGATGATTCATGTGCAAGCTCTACCGCGAGAGGGCAGCACACCCAAACAGCCCTGTCATGGCCGCTTACTAACACACCTACACAATTGTAGTGTCCATGAGCTCGCCTGCTCATATATATAGTATCTCTATGCGTCTGCTACACTGACAGTTTCATACATAACCTGAGCATATTTGTATTTTGTTTACAGTGGATTTTACATTTTAAATACGAATAATGAAGTGCTGTGTACAAAACTGTACCAATGCAATGAGATTTCAGTTTCCTAAGAATGCAGATCTTCGTAAAAAGTGGTTGAATGCCATCAGACGTCCTAATTTTAATGCCGACAAATCTGATAAGTATGGATTGTGCATCGATCACTTCTCTCAAGAAAATATAATAACTAAAAGTTTCAAATGTAATGTTTAATAGTATATCTGTCTGTCTCATGTTTCTTGTACTATAATAATATTTTGTAAATCTGTTATAATTGATAAGTGGACTTTATTTTGTACATTTCGTAAATGCTAAGTAATATTTTTAATATTTTTATTGGTTGGAACAAATGGAGTCATCCATTTGAGACAAGGCACTATTCCTTCCATATTTTCTTGGTAGAAGGAAAATTGTGGTGGTATAGTTACAGAAGTAAACGATGAAGTACAGCTACATCAAATCTCTAGTGCAGAGAAACTTGCAGAAGATTGAATTGTAACTTTTATTGTAAATTGTATTTTACACTTAGCTTCAGTCAAAGAATAATCTAAATTATTTTAGTTGCATAGTATATCTGATTGTATTTTTTAGCCAGATGAACGAGACGATACCTACCCAGTACACGGTAGTAATGTCGACTTGGAACGTTTTACTCTGAATATAAATTCGTCGCAAGAAATTTCAGTACGTAATGATGCAACCAAAGATGGATTGTGTTCAGATATTCATACTACTTTAGATGTTTATGAAGAGGAAATCAGCGATGAACCTACTTGTATACAAAGGGTAAATCAAGAGCGTACCGAAAAGTATACTGCCATGGATACCATCAACACTGATGAATCCATACCACTGCACACATCGAGATACAGTATCGATGATTTCAAAAATAATCCCTAGTCACTGTTACACTTTTCTGGGATGAAGCACTATGAAGAATTCATGACAGTGTACTATTCATTGGCACCAGCTTTATTTAATTTAAACTTGCAAGAAAAATCTGTGTCGCATCTCAGTTATGAAAATCAACTTCTCTTGGTTTTGTGGAAATTGAGACGTTACCCATGTGATTTAGAGTTGGCCAATCATTTTAACATTGATAAACGAGTTGTGTCGAAAATATTTATTTCATGGATTTTATTTATGTCCAAAACTTGGTCCATAATTGATTTTTGGCCTAGTCGACAGCTGGTAGATTTCTTCATGCCAAAGCAATTTAAGAAACACTATCCTAAGGCAAGAGTGACGATTGATGCCACCGAAATAAGAATAGAAGCCCCATCAAATGCATTACAAAAACAGTCAAGCTTCAGAACCTATAAAAATAATCCTACTTTTAAAGTTATGATTGGAACATCTTCTAGTGGTGTCATAACTTACGCATCGGAGGCTTACGGGGGCTCAACTAGTGATCGACAAATCATTGAACGAAGTGAACTGATGAAAATGTGTGAACCTAATGATGAAATATTAGCCGATAAAGGAATCATGGTTCAAGATATATTTGCTCCCTACAGTGTTATAGTATCAACTCCAACACCAATGGTTCAAGGATCACTTACACACAAAGTCATCATGAAAGACCGTAATCTTTCAAAACATCGAGTGCATGTTGAAAGAATCATTGGTTACTTGAAAACTTTTACTGTTCTTTCCAACAAACTGAACCGTTACCATCGTCAAATAGCTTCGGAAATTGTTGGAGTGTGCACTTACAAATATAAAAAGCAATATAATGTAGAGTTGTCATCTTCATTTCAAGCAGTGTTCGTACATGCATTATCTACAAAATAAATTTACTGTACATTAACTTTACATTAAACATTTTCTTTTTATTTGTTCTTATGAATAGGATGTCTTTTGCAAGCAACAACTAATAACTCATTTAATTATACGCCTCTTTCAGGTACAGAATTTCAATACTATATAATGCTTACAGAACTACGATCACTTTTGTCACAACTTATATCTTTGGATACGTAACTTGCCTTTTTTTGGTACTACAGATACTAACAAAAAATATCGCCATAATTTTTATACAAATATTTCTCAATTATTGCTGGTTTTAAGTATCTTTCATAAAAGATGTCTAATTTTTTGAGCATGTCCGAGATAAACAAAGTATCTTTTGAAATAGATATTCGGCAAATATCATTAAAGGTGTAAACGACGAAATCACAAAAATCTCTTCCAGTGGCATAAAGTTGGCCTTGGACCTGATAATAATATTGATGGGTCTTTTTTAAAGTTAAAACTCCGTTTTTATCAGCTTCCAGATATGGTACACTTTGCTCATTTATTTTCAAAAATCTACTCGCATACGGACATTTGACTTCAATCACAGACAAAGACTCGAGTAGACGGTCTGGACTAGCGCCAAGGTAGGGACGATCAATAGGAACTAATAGACCGCACTTTTGAATATTCAAGAATCCACCACTCATAATATTCAAAGTTTCAACAGCCTTATTTTCATATATCCTTCCATGTTCAGTTGGTTTGGAAGTAAATGGAGTGGGATCCATAATTTGTTTAACTAATTCTTTGGCATCAACTGGATCAGAATATCTGTTACAACATGAGTGAAATAAACTAGCTGTCAATCGTATACATCTTTCTTTTTTCCATCTGTCATTACTACTTTGATCTCTCGATTGAAATTCGATAACATCAGCATCCTCTTGTGATAAATCAATCAATCCCAGGGATTTCAACACTCTGTAAACGCCTGATTGTTTGGATAACAGTGAGTGATCTGACTCAACAGCATACAGATTTGCAGGGGTGATTAACTGTTTTATGGAACTATTATTGTCAAAACCTCTAGCAATCATCAAATTTCAAAAATAATTTTTGTAAAATGTTTTAAAATCTTCTGAGTACTCATTACAGACATGTAATTTTTTCAATCCACCAAACTGCTTAGCTTTCATGGGTGAGCCAGTGTATTTTGATTGTGGTCGATGGAAATTTTGCAGCCTTTGAGTGCATGTTTGTTCCAAAATTATCTGTTTTTTTAATTTCAAATCAATCACTGCCAAGAGTATTACAGTAACATGCTTGCAATGGGCATTTTTTGAGTGGTCAATAGGACAATCACATGTACTCTCAAGTACTTCTCCATCCATGGCAAAGCTTACATCGGTGTTATAAGTCATGTGCTTTTTTAATTCAGCTTTGCAACAACCTTTTGCAAAGTACTTATTATCTGTAACGATTATTCATTTCATTCAATCTCTTACTTGTTAGGATTTTAAGTGCATAATTGTAGGTCTTCAAATTATCGTACCTTCAATGGCATACCTTAAAAACTGAAGAAATCCATTTTTGTAAATGTTGGTTGGTGTGACAATTTTTATATGGTATCTGTTTACAAACTCTGTTGAGTGCTGAGAAGAAAAGGCAGGTACTGGGCTTGAAGAGTTTATATCTTTGTATTTTTTTGTGGAAGGAGTTTGTATTATTGAGTCTAATTGTGTTACTGGCTGATAACCAAAGTTATCATTTTTGTCGTAAAAAAACAATCGGTTAAAAGTATAATAGACAAAAATATCAGAACGTTTTTATTTTAATAACATACTCGATTTTATTATATGATTTCAGACAGTAATATACCCTTTCAACCAGTTCTGATTTTCGGCCAGTAACTTTTGCACCCCTTTTTTTCAATAATTTTTTTAATTCGACCAGATTTAAGTTTCTGAACTTCTTTTCACGACAATCACCACTCATTTCTAAAATTGCCACTTTTTCATGCACGTGAACACCAACATGAAATACATACAAACAACACAAGTGTGTTGGTGAACGGCCATGACAGGGCTGTTTGGGTGTGCTGCCCTCTCGCGGTAGAGCTTGCAAATGAATCATCCTCATAACAATAAATGGTGTGTGATTCAAAAATTGATTTTTACTCAATAAAGGTGCACGGTCTTTACCATAATATGAATTCTGGAAATTAGCATACATTTCATATAATAATGCATACTGGTTATGTGGTATATCGAGTTTTAAATCACCATATAAATAATATTGTGAGTTGAGATAAAGTTTTACATTTCTTATATTGCAGTGATCAAAATTGCTAGCACTAACATCTCTCTGGTTTTAACGATTCGTTTGAACAGTTAAAATAACATAGCGTGGCTTTCCTAATTGATTAGATGTTTTAACCGTCGAAATATGTTTCGATGTAGTAGGTAAAAGTGGATACTCATATAGTTTCCATGTTCGAAAACTCATTGATATAAACTTATCTTTTTTTAGATGATTTAGCAGACGAATTTTATTTGGAATTAGACACTACAACATATGGCAGAAGCCATTCGAGCTTAAATATTACTATTTTGAAATCTTCCCAAGTTGCTCGCGCATTAACGGCTCCCGCATTTACTGGTGTTTGGAGTGCTGCATTTAATTCGTTTCTCGATCTTGTAGTATAAGTTCATGTTTTACATATACAACTATCTTACGATGGTCAAAACTCAGAATCATACTTAGAGAAATTATGATATCAAAGAAACCATTATTAGTTATACTTTGATCATCATCTCCTATATCAAGTTAACCTGCATTCTCAGTCAAGGGATTTTGATCAGGACTAAGTGTTAAACTATTTTTCATGAGAGTTGTTAAGCCTACATTTTTACATTTGTCTATCCCTATGGTGTTTATCTGATATTTTATGTCTTGAAATAGGTGACAGATGGCATTATTTACTAAATTAGTGTGCGTTGCTGGAGTATTACCATCAACTTCAACTAATTTTCCATGTACATGTAATAAACTGCGAGATGGTAAAAGACATTAGTCTTGATGTTGAATTAATATGCGGATTTCATCACTATTACCATAAGTTAATGATGCATATGGGGGATGAGCGTGAATCTTGCAGTGATCAATGGACTCATCAAATACGACAGGAAACTGAATGTTTAGAATATCTTCCATCTTTAATGCAACAGAAAAATATCTAGGTTATTTTCGACCAGGGTTTTTTATTTTAAAGCCGAGACTTATTAGAAATCGAATGTTTTGATTTAGTCGCGGAAACGAAGCACTGAAGTTCATAAAGTGGGCGCAGTAAGACGGATTAGAATGCGGTTTTTTTCATTCGATTCGTTAGGCCGTCAGGAAA
>JAPYYV010009722.1:0-26293 GCA_030522625.1 Copidosoma aretas | reverse complement strand
TCTCGTTTTATATTAATTTTTTTAAAGGTCTTTAGGATTGAAAACACTCGGACTATTGAGTTTTAGGGTTTAAGAAGCATATTTTATTAGGTTATTTTGATAAATTATCTTTGGAATGATTTATTTGCTTTCAATCATTTTGAATCTCCCGCCCGCGCTGTCAAATACGACTGGTATTCCACTGTTATTGAGAACCACTGGGTAGTTGAGTACCGCTCGTGGGAATGTGGGATCACTGCTTACGACTAATACGACTATACGACTATGTTTTTTGTGTAAGTATAGCTAACACGACTCCGTTTTGTTTTCTCCTCTCCTCGATTTCCAACCATTTATAAGATAATAATTTAAGATACCTTACCGATTTGATCGTAGCGATCGCTGACTGCACCAAAAGCTATTACTTATGAATAGGTAAGTACTTATGAGGTAAAACCTTATCACACTTTAACTTGCATACATGAGTATGCATTTTTACGTGTATAAGTACTCCGAGCGAGAACAGACTGGAGTCACTGGAGCTGTTTTCTGATCTCTGTTGCTTTCGTTGTTCTGAGAATCGGAGTAATCGGAGTTTGGAGGAGAGGGGGCAAAGGAGAAGGAGTCATGTTTTATTTTGCAATAATTATCGACGTACATTCTTGAAGTCTTATCACAAAATGAAAGTCCAGGCCTAGCACATTGCCACGTACGACCATTAGTTTTTCTATCTTAATTTTCATTGCTTCGTTTTTTTTTGGAACTCGGCACTATTTTCTATTATCTTAATTTTCATTGCTTCGTTTTTTTTTGGAACTCGGCACTATTTTCTATTTTTTGGTAAACATGTTTCAAAAATTCAACGTTATCGGGGCTGTGGCAGTCAAATACTCTACGGCAAATCTTGCTACAAAGTCACTGAACAGAGTAAGATAACTTTGTATTTTTAGAGTTTGTATTGCATCGCGCAAAGATATTTTTTCTTTGTTATTTTTTTTTGGTAATTCTTTCTTACATTCAAGCTTGAACAACTGAGGAATGAATTACGCCAGGATGCTAAATCTTCTATTTTGACAGACTCTTTTGGTCGCCATCACACTTATCTAAGAATTTCGATAACAGAAAGATGTAATTTACGGTGTAAGAGTCAAAACAGTATTCTTATCAATTGCAGTTTTCATTGGACTTGGGCAGTGATTACGTATGCTTACTGTTACTCTTTTGTTTTGCATCTCAATTCTAGGTACATACTGCATGCCTGCCAATGGAGTTGTTCTTACACAAAACGAAAATATTTTGAAAACTGATGAAATAATTAAGCTGGCTGATCTTTTTATCAGAGAAGGTGTCACTAAAATTAGATTAACTGGGGGTGAACCTACTGTTAGAAAAGATATCGTAGATATCATTGGTAAATTTTATAGTTCAATTATGACTAAAATAGTAGGCAATCGTGATTAACTCAAGTTTTATTCTCTAGCACATCTCAAAAGCCTTAAAGGTCTAGAAACACTTGCAATGACAACAAACGGTATTGCATTGACTAGGCAATTGCCTGCATTGCAGAGAGCTGGGTTAGATTTGTTAAACATATCTTTAGATACTTTGAAGCCAGAAAGATTTGAAAAATTTACTAGAAGAAAAGGCTGGAATAAAGTTATGGCTTCGATTGATTTAGCAATTCAGTTAGGATACAATCCTGTTAAAGTAAACACTGTGATAATGAGAAATTATAATGATGATGAAATTACAGATTTTGTAGAATTGACAAAAAATAAACCAATTGACTTAAGATTCATTGAGTACATGCCATTCTCTGGTAATGAGTGGAATACCAGTAAAATGGTACCATTTATTGAAATGAAAAATATCATAGAGAAAAAATATCAAGGTTTTAAAAAAATATCGAACAAGCCTAATGATACTTCCAAGGTATTCTATTTTAAATTTTCAATTCTATGAATTAATTAAAATCCTATGATAGTTGGAGAACGATTTTTATAAACTTCATTTGTAGATTTTAAATATGAACTATAGGCTTTCCATGTTCCGGGATACGTAGGTCAAGTAGGCTTTATTACTTCTATGAGTGAAAATTTTTGCAGTTCATGCAACAGACTAAGAATAACCGCTGATGGAAATTTAAAAGTATGTCTCTTTGAAGGAAAAGGAGAAGTATCTTTGAGAGATGCTTTAAGAAACAATCTTTCCATTCAAGACTTAAAAAATGTCATTCGCAGTGCAGTGCTTGAAAAAAAAAAGCAACATGCAGGTACTAATTACATTTTTTTGATGTGCTAAAAATAAAATAATCACAAATCTGGTTTATAGGTCTTCTGAAAACTTTTAATTTAATTTTCGATTTTTCAGGAATGCTAAACCTCAGTCAAATGGAAAATAGACCTATGATCCTGATTGGTGGTTAATTTTTTGATAAATAATACAAATATAATTTTAAATTGTATAATTTTTTGAATGTATAAATGTTCAATATTGGTACGTCTTATGCCAACTCGAAAAAATATATGGTAATAAAATTTATGTCACATAATTTTTTTTCAGGTGGAAGAAAAAATAATATTTCAAAGGCATCCGAAAAAAGAATTTTCAACTGTACAGCGTGGCTAAGTATGATGAATCATCAAAGTTATCAAGTAAAAGAATGTATAAGGTCATATTCCACACTGACTCATGTTGATAAGGAAGGAAAGGCAGCAATGGTAGATGTGGGACTGAAAAATGAAAGTATTCGCTTTGCTAATGCTAGAGGATATATTTACGTTGGATCTGTTATTAGTCAATTAATAATGGAGAATAATATTAAAAAAGGTGACGTCTTAACAATTGCGCAATTGGCAGGAATAATGGCTGCCAAAAAAACTTCGGACTTGATACCGCTTTGTCATCCATTGATGATCAACTACGTAAACGTTGATTTGAAGTTGAATGTCGATTTGCACAGAGTTGAAATAATGTCAGAAGTTAAATGTACGGGAAAAACTGGCGTTGAAATGGAAGCATTGACGGCTGTGAGTATTGCAGCCCTCACGGTGTATGATATGTGTAAATCAGCCGTTTCACCTAACACAATGCAAATAGCTGGTATCGAGTTAGTTTCTAAGGTGGGAGGTACCAAAGGTAATTTTTACAGGGAATAATTTATTCAACAGCATTATAACTTATGCACATAAGTCAAAATTTTTATAAAAATTTACAATTCTATTTTTTACTTTAAGTAGATGAAATTTTTACATCTGATTAAAAGTATTGCATGTAAAAAGTAATGTACAAATCACTATATTTTTGTATAATATGTACAGGGAAATAAAGGTTATCGTTACAGACAAACAACTACGACAGTTTTTTGCGCATAGGTTCCTCGAACACCCTTACTTGTAAAGTCGATCGAGGTCCACACTTCCAAACGTTACCACTCTCATCTACTATGTTTGCACTTGCAGTAACTTGATATTGACCGCCGGTCGATGTATTACTCCCGATATTACTACCGCACGAATTACTATTGCTTTGAGGTGTAAAGGACAGTAGAAACTCGCAAGCAAAAAAATCACGATGAGGCACAACCGTCTGCTCTAGATCACTGATGCCTGAATCCTAAAGAAATAGATAGAAAAAAACTTGATGCTTCAACAAAATTTTGTATCATTTAAAATAATATTTGTTTGAACGCATATACCTGTTTCTCAAAGCCAGTCTTGGATGGCGATGTTGTAGATATGGTGACGCAAATAGCAGATACTGATCTGTACAGCGAGGCTCTCTTGCCGTGTCTCAACACACCCTCGACCTTGAGTGCCAACTGGCTGCCTTGAGGTACAGAGAAAGGCTCGCCAAGTACGCGCGGTTGCGGCGCAACCGAGAGCTTGATGCTGGTGGACTGGAGTTGCTGGAAAAAAAATCTGGGAACTGGTAGTTGAAATTTGCCGCTAGTCAGGAACTCGACCTGTGTAATAAGCTTGGCTACTCGAAGATGACTAACGCCGCTCCTCTCAACGTTGGATGCAGCACTGGATTCGTTAGGCACTGGTGATAATTCTTGAATTTGAGCACAACAGCGAGACAACTGTTGCATTTCGAGCGTATCTCCAAAATGAAAGTTGGAAACAATAGGAGTTCCTAAAGTATCTGGGCCGTCTTCTTTGTCCGGAGTTGAGTTTGCTGGATTGCTCGTGCACACTCGTTGCACGCTTTGAGCCATTAGCAAGCACAATTCTTGCAGACTTCAAAAATTTCGGTTAAAGATCATGCATGTGTATAATGTAATGAATGGTACTTTTTTTTATGAGAAAAAAAAAGGATACGCTTTTATGTTATTCAGTGAGCCAGGATCGGCATCAAAGGCAGATTGGTACAATTTCTGGTAATTATCAGCGCAAGTTCGTAACTCGCTTATCGATTTCCGCAACTAAAAATTCATTGTAATGCTAATCGTTGTACAATGAAAAAATAAAAACACTTCGTCAAACTGACGATTCACTCACCTGATTCGTCACACGACCGTATCTAAGTAAATCATCTTTTGCCGTGTGTGCTTCATGTGTGGCGATAGCATAGGGTGGAGCTGTGCACAACGACCTGCAGGAGTGCAATAATTGTAACAGTGCCTGTAAAAACTCGCAGCGCAGTTTCGAGTAATCACAAGCAAACTGTAAGCTTCTGAGGGGTGTACTTGCAGCTTTGAAAGAGGCACAAGCGCTACCATACCGAGCTATGGCACCGTTTAATTTCTTGACTGTATTCTTCTCACCATTGGTATTATCTCTGAAAATTTTTTTTTTTTTTTTTAAATAGTTATTGACGATTAAATAGCGAAATTTTTTTTGTTTTATTCTAACAATATATAACTTTCGGCGCTTGTCATTAATTCCAAGCCAGACAACCAAAAATGAAGTTGCTCCAGTGCAACTGCTTCTTTTAGAGCGTTGAACAATTGAGATGCAATCTTGTGGTGTCCATACCGCGTAGCTCCACGTGCAATTTTGTACCTATTCCAATTATCAACTGACTCAATAACAGAATCAAGAGCCACCAAACATTCGTCGTTCCATTCATAGCCATTTGCTACGATTTGAAAAAGTAAAGAGCAGAGCATCACTTTTGTTAGGGTGTGCGGAGTTTGTTTGATTTTTACAAGAATATCTGGAAGCAGAGGAAGTAAAATATTGTCTCCTAAACTTCCAATAGCACATAAAGCTTCACACAGAGTGACGGCTTGATGATCGTTTTCTTGGCTGGTTGTAGTAGTGTTAATCAGAGTTGAACCAATCGCGTCAATAAAAACTGTACAATGACTGCGTTGTGTTTGGCATAGTTTTATAGTTAATTTTAGACAAACATTCAATTGATATGAATATTTATTATCTAATGCTAGCAGCATTATTAACGATTCCAGACAAGAGACTGCAGACTGCACATCAAAAACGGGTAATCCTTCTTCGTAACTGAAATAAAGAATAACTGTTGTTACTTAAAAAATTTCGCAAATTTTATGGAAATGCAAAATATTATTTTACCAATAACACGCTATCCTAGACAAAATTGTAACAGCTTTGACAGCAACAATTGGATTTGGGGAATAACAAGCGGTTGAGCACAGGACTATAAGTGGGCTTCCTTCATCCATGTTAGCATCACAAGTTATAGGACTGTTACTCAAAACTTCAATAACTTTTAAAGAATGAATTGACAAGTTGACATTTCTCGAATCATCTTGTAAAAGAGTCGATGTATAATCTGAAAAAAAAGTACATATGATACATTAGTTTTTGTATATCTGTTTGATCTAATCAAAGTACGTCATGAAACGTAGGAATGAATACCAATTAGTTGCTCTAAAGCGCCTTGAGGCCACAGGTGAGCTCCTTTCTTTGCCAAAGTATGCAAAAGCTGCAGAGCATGCATTTTTATAGACAGTCTTGGATCTTCCCTCAAATACTTCAATAATAATGTGACTTGAGTGGGTACATGTATCAAGGCAGCAGAAGCTAAAGTAGTTGAAGTGCTCAATGTAATTTGAACAAAATCCACTGCAGGGTAGCTCTCAAGTAACTCCATGCATAATTCATTAGCCATGGATGCTGTAGAGATATCGTGATACATGTATTGCAGAATGGGTATCAACTGGAGTTTCATTGATGCTGGGGTTGCTTGACCTCTGATCATGTCAGAAATTTTGCTGCACATGAAAATTGAAAATAGCTTTGATTGAGCCGCAAACATCTGTGCAGCGTAGATAGCTGCTTCAACTTGAACTAAATCATGACAATCTAGGGATCTTCTTATACTGTGATGTACCTGTAAATGAAACAAATATTGATTCAATTACTTCATATAAAAATTAATGTTAGAGTAAAAACTTTACTTGTTTGCGCTCTGGTATTATTCTAGCAATGCTGCCTAGAGTTCTTAGAGTCAAAGCTTTGGCAACTGGATCGTTGGAGTGCATAACATTGTATATTCTTCCAACAAACTCCTCGACATTCAAGATTTTGTCTAGATGTTTCTCACTTTGCTGACAAACCCGTAGTATCCATAATCTTAAAAAATTGCTCTTTCCCGTCCTGAAGACTTCTGCCAGCTTCAAGAGCGACGAGTTTATCAATATAGGAAACGGATATTTTTCAAAAAGTCTGGGGAAGCGTATAATAGCCTCGCATTGCTCTCCAATTTTAATGGAGCGCAAGGCTGAAAGAGAAAAATAAATAAAATTTTCATTTGAAATAACTTCATAAATTGAACAAACCTTTGTCAAGTTCCATAAGAGCAGTATTGGCATCTTGTTCCGGTTCCCCGATAGCTATGTCACTAAAGGCATTCATTCTTACATTAATCATTCCACAAATTAGCAGGGAAATACTTTTTAAACGCCCGACTGCCCAGAGATCCAACTTTACTTTAACATCTCAGGAAGCTATGCAATGAAAACAGCCATCATTTCGCATTTATAATTCTTCTGATTTAAACACACAGATCATTGAATAGGATTTTTTTACAGAAATTGAAACAAGGTAGGGGTGCACTTAAATTATTCATTAATCACTTTGAGCTAACGTTTTATATTTATAAAAAAATTTGACAAAAGCCGGGGTAGAAATGTGGTAGCAGTGTAGTATATAATGAATAATGACATCATTTGCCAACATTTTAGGTTATGTTCAAAAAACGAGCGGTTGACGGTAAGGTAACTGAACTGCATTTCTAGCGGAAGATATTATAATTTTTTTCCGTCGATAAGTCAGAAATTGCTAATGGCGTGTGACCGGTGACGTCGACGCGCGGATCGGCGGCGGACGCGTATCTCTCCGCTCTCGGCGATATCGAGCGAGAGAGAGAGAGAGATTGAAAGAAAGAGAGAGAAAGGTATAAAACTCCAAAATGGCGAGGCTACTGATGCTGATGGGCATCGCGTGAAGTAAAAACACAAAGTTCGAAGGTCTACTTATGTAAATACGTCTGCCGCAGCTTTTCGCAAGATCACGTGTCTGCGTACTCGTGTCCGTTGTTTCTCGAGTAAAAGTGAACAAAAACAATCAAATACGAAAATTGTGGGTGGATGCAGTGGTCGGTGATAAAGTGGTGATACTGGTGATCGTGAACAGAGTCCGGCTGGGCTGGGCGAGCGAGAGAGAAGAGTGGGCCTTTCTCCCCGCACACGCAACCCAGGCTGAATGTTCATCCAAATGTCTGCGATCGCCCATTCTATGCCAGGTAATTGTCACGACGCTCGGGGGGCGATCCTCCCCCGCCGTGTTTTTTTTTAGCATTGATCAAAGTGTCGGGGGATTTGCGGTCGTCCACCTTTTCGGTTTTCGATTGCGACTCTTTACTGTTGATTGTTGATTGTTGATACGATTAATTCACTGCTTATTTTATTGTAACGCCTTGCTCCAGGCTTTTGTGTATGTGTGTGTGCGTACTTGCGTCATGAGCTTGCTTGCTACTTAATATGAATTAGAACAGCCTTGGAGATGATGTGGTTGCGTGTTATTCTGCTGCTACTGATTTTATTGTGTTTACCTAAAAGAAAATTTACTTATTAGTTTTTTATCTGCAGGTAGCAACCCGAGCAGTCTGACGCAGAAACGAAACGCTGACAGCATTGGGTGAGTTTTTTTTCTGTTTATACATTTTTATTTGTAAATATTTACTTTTATGCACCTAAAAGCTCGAGCAATTGGACTTTTTTGTTATTAATTTCAGATACAATAAGATATTGTTTTCTTTTGCTACAAAGAGGTTTATTTCATTAGGTAGTTGAACAAATATTTACTTTCTAGGCACTCGGCCTGTTGCAATTGTATTTCTTACTATTATATTGTATTGTTTTTGTTTACTCACTCAACAAGTACTGATTATGTTTAAATGATTCAATTATAAATAAAATCATCATAACTCGCTAATTATTCATATATACCTTACCAATATAGAGTTTCATACCTTATTTTAAAGTAATAATTTGATTTAGTGCCGTTTTATGAGTATAAACGTCTTTGACGGACAAATATTTTGAGAGGATGAAAAAAAATCTGGAAGTTTAGCTAACACGATTTGTTTACTTCAAGATTGAGGCTCGCAATACGCCAACTTTGTGTTTGAAGAGGTTTTATGGACATTTCTTTATTATCTTGTCAACAATGAATACATATGAGATAATACTTATTATATTATCTCTTTGAACCTTTTCGAATAGTATTAGTAATATTACTATCAAGATATGACGAAAGGAAAGACAAACAAACAAACGACTCCACATGGGCGATATCGAGATTAGTTTCCTGTCATAAATTTGTGTCACTCCTGAGCCGATTTTTACGATCGAGAGCACCAAATACGTGCCCGCCTCCCGAACATTACATTATCAACGATTCGTACTCGGTAGCGGCACGGTTGAAATCGACATCCTCCCGCTATAACGCCTTTCTCGGCCGATTTTTTCTTTAATCGGATTACCTCTCGACTCCGAAAAGTTAAAAGGGCCATCCAGCTCAGGCGCACACCCTTGGGACTTGGGATGCAAGCGCACACGTATTCATGTGCCCATGACATTTTTTATGTCAAAGTCGCATGTATCGAGCTGCCTTGAGAAACAGACGTCGGGGTTGTCGGGGAGCCATATACGGTCGACATCTAAGTAATCCTCGGATTGCTGGCATTTCAAGTCCACGTGCTCTTTGAAGAAAGAGGGGGTGGGGGCAAAGGGGTAAATGCATCTGGTTGCGGCGGGAGTCGGAGCATCAGAGCCAGGTCTGTGTTGTGTACCACTACAGCTGCAGCATTCATGCACCCATCAGTGGTGGGAGAGAAATAAGAGAGAGAGGAAGAGCTGGCGAACGCAGGGGGTATGGATACCAGTATACCTGGCAGAAAGAGAGGAAGAGAGCCGGAGAGTCGGCACATCGTGAAGGATCACAGAAGAAGACGAAGGGGGCATCGGGCAGCCGCAGCAGTCAGTGGCGAGTGTGGGTGGCGACCGGCAATACCTACCTACCTATACAGCACATGCTTACCGATCCGATCCGAGCAACCAACCACTGTTGTGCTCGTACGATTCGCGCGCGCGCGCGCGTGCAGTGTATTACTCATAAGATACAACTTGCAACTAACCGCGATACCTGCACAGTGCATATACGGTAAAGGTCTGTGAGGGGAGGAGATACACATCATCGTCCGGCAATGCCGCCCCGATCCGGCAATAACGGTCCGGCCGCGGCAAACTCTGCCCCTGGTATCATCGGCCTCGCTGCCTGCTCGGCCAAAAGCCCGAATAAGCGCCTGACAGCGACACGTGCCAGGATACGGCAGTGACGCATCATCCACACAACGCGCTCCGGTCGTCACCGTTGTTGTTGTATACAAACATCCCGAGCTCGGCAACAACAACGACGGCAAAATGTACGGAGCCAGTGCGGGCAGCAGCGGAGCCTACGAGGGCTACGGCCCGGCAGCGGCCGAAGCCGCGTATCAGCTGGTCCCGCCGATCCCGGGCCCGGCACCGCCACCCCACCTCCTAGTCTACCCGGCCAACCACCTCCACCAGCAGCAGCAGCACCACAGCCAGTTTCAACCGATCCCGGCGGACCAGGAGTCCCCGGCGCAGCTGTTGCCCCAGCCGCACTCAAAGAGACGGAGGTAAAGTTTAGCGCCGGTGCCGATCGGTCGCCGATCACCTCCTCCGATGCACCGAGTGCGCGTGCCGTTGACCAAGCGGTGGCCATGTTTCGCGTCCTCCGACAGTTGTCATCGTGTGGTTGTTTTCATTTTCCGTTGTATTATCGGCAAGCCGCGCCGAGCGCGCACGCGGAAGCTCGTTTCTCGCCGTACGTGTCGTTCGCTCGCGTGGCTCGCGTTCCCTCTCCTCCCGGCGAACTTGCAGCGGCGATAAGAAAACAGAGCCGTCGGTGATTTTTTTTTTTTTTTTTTTTTTCTCTTTTTCTCGTCTTTTCGCAAAAATTTTTTGGGTGTTTTTTACATGGTCGGATCGGCCAACTATTAGTTGCTGGCCGTTACTCGTTTGCACGTACCGATCGTTGCTGCATTTCATCTCTCGTGTTCAGCGAAATCCAGTCCAACGGTCATAAGAATACTTATACTTGAGTGACGTTTCGTGCGCCGATCGAAAGGTACCTCTATCATTGTATATTGTACGTGAGTTGTAAATATGCGGTCAAGGCCGGGACTCTGAAAGGTCGAAGGCCTCGTGGATCCGCGAGTGAAACATTGTTCGAGCATTGTGCAAGCAGGGAAGCCGCGTGCGCTCGGTATTCCCGCGAAGTGGGTATATTATTCGATACGGTGTACTCGGTACCTACACGCGGCATCTGTTATACATAAGTAGAAGAGTCCGCACGTGCACCCATGGGCTCGCGGCGCAGCATCATCATCATCATCATCATCATCACAAGTTCATCTGCAGGCTGGCACGTATACAGCAGCACCCTCCCTCCTCGGCCGCGGCGTTTGCTCGAAATTCGCGAGATTATTATAGCCAGACGCGCGCTCCTCTCTCTCTCTCTCTCATTCCACGTGTGTTATTCTTTCCCTCCGCGGCGGTGGTGCGCGCACGTACTGCGCGATTAGAGAGCTCGCGGGGTTGGGGGATCAAGCCGCGGTGGATTTTCGAGCGATCGCGGCTCTCTCGTCTGCAGCGCGTGATGCGTGCGCGCCGTGCGCGAATATATGCGTGTACATCTGTGTTTGGTGCATACAACATGGGGTACATATACATACTTCCGGCTCTCCGCGTGATACGCGCCAGGCGCGCGCGGTGCAATTATATTTTAATTTTCTCCGCGATCCTCTTAATCGGCCCGTGCATCGTATCTCGCTGGTTTTCAATTTGTATTTATTGCACATTAACACAACGTGTGTATCAACACGCGGTGAAGGAAGATCGACGCTAAACGCGCATCGTTGCGAGTTATATCAGAGCGCGTTGAACAGTTTCTTCCGCGCAGAGCAAATATTCAATTATACACTTGCATATAATATACACCTATAAAAACGCGGCGGTATGTACAGCTTGGTGATTATTGCCGCTACAACGGTCGTTTCTTCTTTAATGTGCATGCTTATTCGTGCCGCTGCAGTTTATAGCGCGCGCGCGGTAATATCAGTGCCGAAGAGTTATAAGTTATGGCTCTGGTTGCCCCTTTTTGGCGCGATACATCTGGGCCGAGCGCGAGGCGAAACTCTGTACCTATCAGGCTGTTTATACTTTTTTGTTGTTGTTTTTTTTCCCCGCGGTTATTTCCATCCAAGCATACTGATATACCCTCGGCTGTAGTTGTCCAGCAAATTTTCGTAATCCGCGCGAAAAGCGAGGGTGAGCTGTAGCGTGCCATTTTGTCCGTCGAACTGATCAAACGAGCGCGGTGGAATGGAAAATCTTGTAAAAACGCTCCCCGGCGTTGGCGATTTGTACCCGGATGCAGCGCGACCCATGACACGTTGCCCCACCGCCGCGCGCGCTCTCTCTCTCTCTCTCGATCCCCCTGCGGCCACTGCTCCGACTACTGATATAGGTATTGTACGTAACAAGTAGTAAGTACACCACGTGCTTTGCCGGGAGATCTTTTATTTTGCATGTTCTTTTTATGAAATTGTAAAATTGACAAACCACAACTTTGTGTTGTTCGCATCGAGGTTGTACGTGTAAAAAAGAAAAGTGTGTCTTCAAACGCCCGACATACCTCCGAATTCCCGAGTCATGTTCCCCCATTGTCAGCCGACGGAGGTGCTCGCAGCTGGAAGTCTCGGGACACCGCGAGGAGTCGATCTGACGCATCGGCCAACATTTTTTCCCTTTTGTTTCCTCTTTGTGCAGTACACAGGGGCCGAGGGGGCGGGACGGGTAGACATTCGGAAACGCACAGAGAAGTTTCACGCGTTGTTGTCTTTTTTTTTTTTTTTTTTTTTTTGGATTTTTTTTTCTTTTTTTTTTTTTCGGCTGCACGGGAATATACAGGGGTGTAGGAATGGTACAGTTATCGGGTCTGAGAAAAAAAAAAAAAATAATAATCGAGTAAATGGTAAAATATTTTATTTGCACCACAAAGCGGTCGAATCATTTTAAATATTATCAGTACTTGTCGCATAATTTCTACGTACAAGGAATTACATAAAATGCTGACAAAATTATTATTGCATGCTTAATTAATTAGTTCCAAGGTGTCTCATGGAAAAAGCACCCATGATATATATGTATTTTATGCATGTACAACGAGATGAAATTAATGTATAATAATAATAATAATAATAATGTTCGTCTCATTACAGATCCGATGAGGACGACCCGAGCTCGGGAAAGTACATACGAATGGACGACGAAAACGTGCAGGACAAGGAGCGCTTCGCCAGGTAATGCACAAGACACCACCTCCTGCCCGCGTATACTTACAGGTGCCAATTAAGTATCATCTTTCCTCCCTCCCTCCCCCTTGGCAGGCCCAAATGACACCTCGCGCTCGCGACGATTAAGTTTTCGCGCCGTGGAGAAGACAGCATCACGATCATTAAAAGAAGGGGAGTTATATATATATATATAAGGAAGAAAGAAAAGCGTGTCAGTAGGCGAGCGCGCGAAAAATCGGCTGCGAAACTTGGCAGGTCCTCCACCTCCTCCTCCCTTCATAAAGAGAGAGAGAGAGAGAAACATCTCTCGCGCGAAGGACTCTCGGGTCGTTGACGCGTTTTGCGCTAGCGAGACTCTATTCAACCTGGACTGGCTGTATCTTATACGTACGTTCATCAAACATATACACAGCTGGCCATGCCTGCCCTTTTAACCACCACCCCCGCTCGCGTCATCGTCGTTACACGTGCAAATAGTGTGCGAGGTGGTGTATCACACGTATGCCCACCTATATTACGTGTGTGCAAGAACCGCGGGGAGAGGGAGACAGGGGTCCCCAAAAGTGATAGAATTACCGTCAAATCACCATGCTAAAAATTTTTTCTCATGGTAAGCTGACCGTAATTCTATCACTTCTGAGAGCCCTGACTGACAAAAAGTTAGCGTCCGAGTGGTGGTGGTGGTGGTGGTGCGGCAGATTTTCCGCCAGCAAAAAAAAAAAAAAGGAAAGAGACCTGCACTCGCTATAGCGCTGTGTGTGCATCAGGTCCTATATGTACCCCCGTACCCCACAGCGTGGGAACAAGTCTGCCTGGGACGACGCCGGCCAAGAGAGGCTGCTGCTGCTGCACCACCGCGAAGAGCAGCATCGGCCGCGTGCACTCTTTACACTATCTCTGTACAGATATACTTACCCATAAGTACGTTGTACCCAGTATACCCACTTGCTTGCTTGCTTGCTTGCGGGAGTTGCGGGGTTGGTTGTACGTATGTACGTCGTACATACAGACATATCGTAGTGCAGTGTGTATAATATGACCTCCCGTAGCTGTACCTACTTGTAACCCCTTGCCCCCTCCTCCTCGGCGCTTCTTCCTCCTCTGCAGCTCTTTTCCTCTACTCTTTTCTTTGCTCCGTCTATACTACCATACACTTATGTATGTGTATGTGTGTACTCGTATGAAGCTCGGACTAATTGAGCTTTCCTGACTTTCCTTACTGTTTTCTCTGGTTACAATTTTTCTTTTTTTTTTCAATTAAAAATGTATTGAAACCAAAAAGAATTTTTTTTTTTTTTTTTTTTTTTTTTTTTTCCAACAGTCTGGCTCTCAATCGTCAATAAAATGAACAAAAAATGCACTTTGTTTTTCATTACGATTACAACAGTAATAAAGCGAATTAGCAAGTACTTTTCTCAAATGCTTAGTACAGGCGTGATGTTTTATCCGCTTAGCTGCAGTGAAACTCAGTCGATCATTGAAATAAGTTCAGACGTTGGTGCGTCGATCGTGAAATTTGCATTTAAAATTCATGGTCGCGAAAAATCGGTCAACAGATCGGTACATCGCGGGCAAAATCGTATTGCGATTTAAAAGCAAAGGGAGATTATTAAATGGAATGGGAGGATAGGGGTATGGGTATAGCTCGGTATACGAAAGAGAGAGCCAAATCAAGTATACCTGCGCACATGCACGATGTACATTACGATACGCGGACGTGCACGGTGCGAGTGAGATCGCAAAGTACTCATACGCGAAATCAAAGTCCGCCGCGACCTCTGGCCCTTCCATGCGCCGCGCATGCATCATCACATATTATATTATATACCATCTGCTCGTTTTTCCCTTACATAGTAAAATACACTCCCTCTGTAATAAATAACTATACTCGAACCAGACCACCGTGCAGGGTCGATCACGTATTATGCGAATATCCATATATTATATTTCTCGATCGATGTACTCATGAGCGTCAACTTGAAACGTGATAGCACCCAAATACCCCTCATTTAATCACCGAAGCTCCCCATTAACATCAAAGTCAGGGTACTTTGTCGCCTGATAAACAAACCGACCAGTTCTAATCGATGATTTGTCAAGCAGCAGGGAAAATCACTGCGAGATCGAGAGACGCCGGCGCAACAAGATGACGGCGTACATAACCGAGCTCTCGGACATGGTGCCTACCTGCTCGGCCCTGGCCCGCAAGCCCGACAAGCTCACCATACTTCGCATGGCTGTGGCGCACATGAAGGCCCTTCGAGGTAAAATCACATGCATATATGATTTATGCATACATTTATTACTTTCTTTCTTTCTTTCTTTCTTCCTTCCCTCCTACTCCTCCCTTTTTGTTTTTTCATATTTCTCTTGGCATTCTCCAGGAAATGCCGAGGTGCCCCACGTCGTCTCTGGAATACGAAAGCCCTAACCGCGCGGCTCGGTCCCCGGGTTTCCGGTGAAGGGCGAGCAAGAGCTTTGGATTGTTTTATATTGTCGCGCGCGCCCGCGCGCCTCCCGAATACGAATCAGCTGGGATTTTTTTTTTTTTTTTTTTTTTTTTCCTTTTTTTAAATTTTTTACTTGTTTTTTTTTTTCTTTTTCCCTCCCCATAATAAACGTACAACATGTCTATTATATACATATACTCCCGACTCGCCTTAGATTGTGTACATTATATACATGCATATGTATATGCACCCGAGCGCGCACATGCAGCAGAGCAGGGACAGAACGGGCGATTTTACGAGTCAATCTACTGCCGGTCCCTCTCTTCTTCTTTTTTTTTCTCCCCCGTCGTATCCTCTCATAATCTTCTTCCACCTCGATTTTTTTCCCCTCCCCGCCGTTTCGGGTGTACACGATGAAAACGCCGCGATACGGCCGCTCTTCCCGGAATTTCTCGCATATATCGGCCACGATAGCATCTCTCTACCCCTCGTCCCTTTTTCTCTCTCTCTCTCTCGCTCTTCCTCGTCCTGCAGCAGGACGATAGGTATATAATATAAGAAGGTACACCTACTCTGATGCTCTTTCGCTCTCGCGCTCGCCGGCCGCCGCCCCCCCCCCGCTCTCTCTCCTCTTCTTCCCCCCCCCCCCCCCCCCCTGATGCATACATACACCCCGGTCCCTCTCTTTCCCATCTTCTTTTTTTTAAATTACCAACGTCTTGTTTTCGTTGCTCTCTATTTCGTTGCTCGGAACTATCTGTCCAGCTACCCCCCTCTCCGCCTGATCGCCGTCACCGTCCCTGTCTATCCAAGCGCTGCGGCTGCAAGTGACATATTTGTCAATTGCTGTATGATTTTTCGACATCCACTCTGCGCGATCGTTCCAGCCAACTGTATACCGTTGCTGGGGTGATGTCTAATTTATTTGAGAGCTGAGATGAGAGGAAAAAGCGTGACTTTATACAAATTTTCCCGCAACACCTGAAACGTCCCCAAATGACACAGGCACGGGCAACACGAGCACCGACGGAACGTACAAGCCGTCCTTCCTCACCGACCAGGAGCTCAAACATCTGATCCTCGAGGCGGCCGATGGTTTTCTCTTCGTCGTGAGCTGCGACACCGGCCGCATTATATACGTCTCGGACTCGGTGGGCCCGGTGCTCAACTACTCGCAGAGCGACTGGTACGGCACCAGTCTTTACAACCAGGTGCATCCCGACGACGTGGAGAAGGTGCGCGAGCAGCTGAGCACCTCCGAGCCCGACCACGCCGGTAGGGTGCTCGATCTCAAAACCGGCACCGTCAAGAAGGAGGGCCATCAGTGTTAGTACCCGCGTGATCTATAATGCTTTTGGGCGAACGGTCCTTGGCTTGATTGGTCGTCTATAATCATATGTACCACCTGATCTCGACAGCTTCGGTGAGACTGAGCATGGGCTCGAGGCGCGGTTTCATCTGCCGCATGAAGGTGGGCAACCTCCAGACGAGCGGAGACATGGCCGCCGCGCACGGGCTTCACCGCATGAAGCAGCGCAACTCGCTAGGACCACCGGGGCGCGACGGTCAGAACTTTGCCGTCGTCCATTGCACCGGCTACATCAAAAATTGGCCCCCCACTGGTTAGTATGAGTTTCGCTTCGTCAATCGAATTGTTTGTGCAACAACAATGTAGTAAATGAAATTACATGTACTTGATTTAAGTATTTCTATGAGTAATTTTCCATTTGTCTCCATGAAACAGCAATATTTCGATAAACGAGCGAGAAATAATGTCGACTATTTTCATCACACGTGTTTGTTTGTATATGCTTAGGCGATTTTGTGTCCCCATGTGTACCCACAGGTGTGGGCATGGCCGATCGTGGTGGCGTCCAAGGTGGACAGAATAACGACGACAGTGTGTCCAACCACTACTGTCTCGTTGCCATTGGACGGCTTCAAGTCACTAGCACACCCAATACCAACGATTTGGTCGGATCTAGTAGTAATAACGGTAATTCATGACCCAATATTACATTTCACCGATTTAAATAACTCTGTATCACGTTTGTTCATCTTGATTTCAGAATTCATTTCTCGTCACTCCGTAGAAGGTAAATTTTCATTTGTGGATCAGAGGGTAGGGGCAATTTTAGGATACACACCGTCTGATCTTCTTGGCCATCCGTGCTATGAGTTCTTCCACCATGAGGATCATACCCATATGCGAGAAAGCTTTGAACAGGTCCTGAAGCTAAAGGGTCAAGTTCTGTCTGTAATGTATAGATTTAGAGCAAAGAATCGCGACTGGGTTTGGCTGAGAACCTCTGCGTTTTCTTTTATCAATCCATACTCTGATGAGGTCGAGTATATTGTTTGCACAAACACGACAGCCAAGTGAGTGAAAAAACATCGGTTTGAAAATTATTTTTTTGTTAAATAAGAGTTGTTCTGATGTTCTTGATTTTTATGTAGATCACTGCACGGAGGTAACAGTGGAGAAGGTCAAAGTCAAGGAGAGAACGACGTTGTGAATGCTTACGGTCAACCCGGGCTGGATTATAGTTTGGATAGACATCCGACTCGAAATACAATGTATCCATCAGCGACCAGCCATCATATGATGCAACATCCACCGGGTATGCCTGGCACGGGGCCTCCAGCTCCACCACCGCCTCAACAAGCTAGACCGTCCAGCACTCAAAATGTGTATCCAAATTACGAGACGACGCAATCACCAATAGCGTATGGCTCTCCTGGTCAGCAAAATACCAATTCGTCGGTAATGAATCGAATTCAGAAACCAACGACGAATACGTCGCCTACACCTGTGGTTCAACAGTCAACCGGCAATTGGTCGAATATCGGACGTCAACAACCAGTGTCATGTGAAGGATACCAATACACTCAGTCAAGCCCATCTAGATCTCCAAGTGGGCCCACGTATACTCAGTTAAATAGTGGAGCAAGAACGCCAGTGTCTCAGCAATACCATGCAGTCACAACAGTGCCTAACAATAATACGGGTAAAATAAAATATGCCTTATTAAACTTGTTGATGAATAAATTGATATCTGAGTAAAAATCACAATTTTTGCATTTTATTCAGGAATGTGGAGCTGGCAGGGACAGCAGCAACATCAAGGTCCTCCTCAAGATGCCAATGGACAGCCTACTGCTCAAGTTGGTGGCCAACCACAAGCTACTCATCCTCAAGCAACTGGAGCACCTGCTCCACAGACTCAGGAGCTAAGTGACATGCTACAGATGCTTCAAGACCAGGAACTCAGCATGTTTAATACAACCTTTGAGTGAGCTCAAGGACTTATTTAAGAATAAACTTTTTATTGTGTTTAAGTTATTCAAGTGATAAGAGGAAAAGGATAACTTGAAATGTTCTAAACATAACAGGCACTACTATTGTGTTACGAAAAAGAGGCAAGCTCGAAAACCTCTCTTCTTAATTAATTATAAGAAAGATATATATATATATATACATACATACACAAAGTACTATGGCACTAACAAAACCAAAATGAAAATAAAAGCGGCCATTGCTTGATACATGTACCAAGAGAGAAAAAAGCGAGTAAAATGTGTAAAGCATTTTTTTAGTGTTTAGATATAGATTAGGTTAAAGATAAGAACAATTTTACTATTAATTTAGCTAAACTCTTTTGTTTAAATAATTGTAATTATAAACAGTGCAATCGTTATCGTCTTTGTGACGAGATTTTTTTTTTTTTTATAAAAAATTGTATAAAAATGTCTTTTCTTCGTAAGCACCAAATTGTAATTGTATGTATAGTGTGAATCTGAATCTTCCTACTGAAGTAGGCAGTATAAGTAATTAACATGGATTATGACATGTAAGAAATTAAAGTTATCACTTGACAGTGTCTCAATCATAGCTGGTATTTAATTTTACTGTTGTGCCCATAGCCACTTGTATGAGAGAAATAATGAAAGCTATTGTATTATTTTGCTACATTGTTATGACATAGTTGTATTAAAAAAATTTTTTTTAGGAAAAATAGTATTTTACAACTTTTGTATAGTGTGAAGAATTGTGAATGTTGCTCAAGTATTAAACCGTACAAGCATTTTATACTTGAGGCAGTTGTCTTTATGTTAGTACGTGTACATGATTTGAGAATAATATAAGATTTCCATTTTAAACAATGCGCTTTTTATTTCACTTATCATTTACACTTATAAAGTATATACAGTAAAAAAACAATATTAAAATAAAACTGCTGCTTATCTGTACAAAAATCACAACTTCAACTAAAGAGCAGACAGTTTCTTCTTTTTCTTAGCTTTTTTCGTGCCTGCTTTTTCTTGAATACCTGTGGTCACTTCATTTTGCAACTGAGTAAAGAATGCCGTTGACGATTTAATGGCTTGTTGGTTGGAAGTATCTGGATTATTTAGAATATTGCGACCCGTTATCTTGGGTGCATCAACTTTTAATTGCTTTTTATTCTTTGTTAATTTCTGATCATTTTCTTCCTCTTTCTTGCTTCGGTAAACAGCCCGATTGTGTTGCTTAAGCTTCTTTTTGCGCCTTTCTCTCTTCTTGTCTGTCTTATTCCTTTCAGATTTTCCTAGTAAATCACCTTTTGGTTTTCCTTTAGAGAAAAAATAAAAAAGTAAAATTAATTAAAAATGATGTGAAGTTTTAGCGTGAGATAAAATTTCAAATATTTACCCTTGACTTCTTCAGGTGCAAGTAATGTAGCATCACTTGTTCCTGTAGGAGCCACTTCTTCCATATTGATTGCGGGTATATTACTAACAATTTTAATTTCTGGTTTAGCCTGAAAAACAGAAAAGCATGTCACAAAAAAGAATATGCTATTCGAATAAGTCTATAATGTAATTACTTACAAGCTTAGGAGTATAATGAAAGTTGGACAAAGCATCAAGCTTCCTAAAAAGAGAATGCATTTTTTCTCTAATATCAATATGCTCCGGTGGTTCCTCTTTGTTTTCCTCATCCTTTTCCTCTCCAATTACAGCTTCTCTCTGTTTTATGTACTCTTTTTCATAAATTTGTGCCAAACTTTCTTTACTTTTCTCTTGATTCATGACTAACTTTTTTTTGTACTCTAGAGGTGTTTCAACAGGCTTGACTTTCTTCTCTACGTCATCCCAAGCTTTATCTTTTATTCTTGACCTAATAATATCTTCCAACTTCATGGTTGTCTTCTCTGTCATGATGGGAGCTGGTCTTAAACCTGTGTCAAATTCAACAAATTCTTCTAGAAGAGAATTTTTGGGTCTACTGTTGGCAGTGGTCTCTCCTTGTAACTGCCATGGTTTTTCGGATATTGCTGCTTTTTCCAGCTTCTCGATTTTTTTCATTAATCTTTCTTTCCTAGCTTCAAAAGAAGATTTATTTTCAATTTTCTTCTCTGGACTTTTGGTCTCTTTTCCTGAATCAGAATCATCTGAGTTATCCAAGAGATTAAACTTTACTTTTTTTTGCTTCTCCTGGCCATGTTGTTCCTCTGCTTTTACATTGTCATTGTCATCATCTAATTCATGCTCACTATCAGTATGACCATCATCTTCTTCATCATCATAATCATCTCCTTCATCATGATCATCATTCTGCACTTCGTCATTATCACTTTCAGGACGGTCAAAAAAGTCGTTGTACCTCACTGTACTTCCAGTTTTAATTTCATCATCACTTCCTTTTTCGTCAACTTCTTCAGGTATATCTTCAAACAAATCAATTGACATATCATCGTCATCTTCATCATCATCCTCAGAACTGACGGGCTTCTTTTTCTTTTTCTCACTTGTTTCCGTTTTCTCCATTTTTGTCAGATAGTCAGTCATCTCTGCCAAACTGAAAAATTTGTCATCAACTTCGGTTTTCCTTTTTTTCTTGATACCACTCGATATTTTTTTAGCTTTTCTTTTTATACTTTCATTTACAGAATCTTCAGACTCTTTAACCTGATGTTTCTCAGCTTCTGTTTCCTTTTGTACATCTTCATCTTCTTCACTCTCCTCTTCATCATCTGAACTATTAGACTGTTGGGATTTATCATCAGATAATTCCAAAGGAGGTTTCCATTTTCTATTTGATATATTGGACAATAGTTTAGATATGTTTTCCAAATTTTCTCTGCCAAAGACCTCATTGTTTTCAAGCTCAATTTGCTGCCATATCTGTTCGGTGTCAAAACCATCGACTATCAGCTCCGGCAGAGCTTGCGATTTTTTGCAAGAGAAGGATCGTGCCTTATAAGCCTCGTCATACAATTCTTTTGTTTGTTTCACTATGTCTTTGGGAAGGTATTCTTTAATACACTCAAATAAATCCATTGTTCCTTGGACACTAAACCTTTATGTCTAAAATAATTTAAAGAAAAAATAGTCGAGTTATTTATAAAAGAATATAAATTTAGGTTTATTAATAAAAATCTGTCTACTCACAACTTTGCAAAAATTAAAACAGCTTATCTGTTGAGTTATTTATTTACAGCATTGTATTCAAATGTAACCTCTAGTTTCCAACCATGTGCCAGACAGCAAACTCTCCGAGTATACTATAGATATAGGGTATAAACTCTGTGGCAGGCTGCATAAACTGCAGAGTTGTAGACTGCAGAGTATATATTTTCTGCTATACGTAAACAGCTATAATGTCAATCTACGCAGATACAGACTATACTATAAACAGCTTTAGACGGAAGATTCATCAGGTATAACTCGCAGGTTGTGGCTGTATAAAGAAGAATAAGAGAGATTATTATAAAGATAGTTTATTTTGTTTTTATTAATAGTGATGGGAAGAAGCCGTTCACCTTCGCCTAACCGAAGACGTGACAGATCTCGAGAAAGATCCCGAGAACGAGATCGAGAGCGTCGGAGAAGGAGATCTAGGGAACGTCGAGATCGCAGGTGAGATTGTTTTCCTTATTATAACTCTGTACCCAAGAGCTTACATGCAAAATCAGAAAAATTACATTAAAATGTATTTCTTGTATCCTCAAGGTCTCCGGAAAGGGATAGAGCAAGATCGAGGGACAGAGAATTGGACAGACACAGAGATCGCGATCGTGAAAGGCACGGGAGATACAGTAGGTCCAGGTCGCGAGAAAGGCCTGTCAGGACCAAAGCCAAGCGTAATGAACGCCCCATCATTACAGGTCTGTGTTTTAATTTTAAAATATTCGCTCCAATCTTGAGAGTTTATTCATTAATATTGTGTGTCTTGCTTCAAACAGAGGCTGATCTGCAAGGAAAAACACCAGAAGAACAACAGATGATGAGGATGATGGGTTTTTGTGGCTTTGACACCACTAAAGGTAAAAAAGTTGATGGCAACGACATTGGTGCTGTTCATGTCATATTGAAGCGAAAGTACAGACAGTACATGAACAGGAAGGGTGGTTTCAACAGACCTCTGGACTTTGTGGCGTAATGTTGCGTCATGCTGTATAATATTTATGAAATTTCGATTTCTAGATAAACTCAATGGAACTAATTACTTTCGAAAATTTCAAGTGCTTCATCAAATTTCTTAATCTATATTTTAATGATGAACAGTTACCAGAAGGTTTTAAATTATTTCCATGTTTTTGTTATTATAAATGAATTGTACTAGACAAAAATCTTATTTAAAATTTATTAAAATACATGTCCCTCAAGTAACTATAATTGAAAAATTTCATATTCTTATTACACTACAATAAAATGTACAAAATAGTTTTTCCCGTGAATATCAAATTTCAGACCGATAACACTGGAAAACAAAACTTGAAAAATTGCAACTCGTTAAAATTTGTCTTCAGTATATAAATATTAAACTAAGATGCAGAATAAATCATCATTGTATATATATTTAATTCAAAGGGTCAGTTATGCTTTTTTACATATCTTTACATTAGCACCAGCTAATAGGCGATCAAATTACAAAGTGTTGGTATTAAAGCACTTTAAACAGTCATTAGATTAGTATTAACGTCAGTCCAGATGAGGACACGGACGCAGGACCAATATTGGATTATAAGTCCGTCATTGCTCAATTGATCTATCTCTTACAGCAGCTTACTTGTGCAGTATTTGAGAGAAACAAAAATCTTATTTATATGTGTATACTTAGAGTTGCACGTGTTAATTGAAACGTTATGCAGTTTCATATAGTCGTAAATCGTATTCATTAAATATACAAAAGTTACAAGTGCTTTCAGATAGTACAAATTTTTTTTAACTTAAATCGAAATATTTACCATTTCCACCTTTTATAATTACACACATTATTAAGCTTTTTAACTGTTTGCGTTTCCTTAAAAAAGTGTAGTCTCTTGGTGAACAGATAATCAAACATTATTTTGCTCATTTAAAATGATTATCAGAATACTATCAAATTTTAATATCAAAATATTGTTTCCATCTTTGGATGTTCATAACATAAATGTAGAGAATGTTAAATATAAATAATTCTCATGCCTTGGCCAACGAAAAAGTAGCGATAAATCAGATTGTATACATTTCAAGCCATCTACTTAATGAAGGCACAGAGTGGCAATCTTAAAATTAGGTACAAAGCATCATTTTTATAAATCGCTTGGATTAAAAATTCCTCAAAACATACTGTTTTTTTTGCATCAATGCCCCTCAATGACATGTGCAAGTCTATACAAACATAAACAACTTTTGTTACAGTTATTATTTTGAAAATTTTAATTGACGATAGTTTTTAAAATTTCAATCGTCAATGTTTTTATCAAGATCTCAATTTTGAGTTTCATGGTGATTGTCAAGATTCATACATACATTTTTTTCTTTTTTTCCATATTTATTGAGCCATTGAATAGGAGTAGAATTTGGGCTGAAATGAGAGAAAAATAAATTATCTTCATGAAAAAAAAAAAATCATGAGATCTATACAAATCAAAATTCCCATACCTCATCATGGTTCTCTTCCTTCTTTGCAGTGTCATCATCATCACCTGAACTGTCACCACCAGAACTGTCTGCTGAGTTGCGCTGTTCTTTGTTTTCATCTGATAGTGGTCTTGTTTTAACTTTGCTTGCCTTATCAAAGCATTGCAAACAAACTCTTACTGCCTTTCTTTTACTTGGAGTGGCTAACATCAATTTTTTATTGCTGCATGGACCACATACGACAGCACCACACTGTCTGCAGTGATGCTAAAGCAAGACAACAAAAATTATACATTTTTTCTAACCGTTTAGATTATTCAACGATTTAAAGAGGCAGTAAAATTACCCTTCTGATTAAAACTGTAAATTGCGTTTTGTGACAACACATGCAGGTTGTTGCTTCATTGTCTGGTACCCAAACAGCGGCATGGTTCTCCACAGGCTTTTTACCACCTAAAAACGCGTAATAATACCATTTCAAATATTACAGTAATTAACACCAATGAACGAGACATGGTAAGCTTTTCCCTTACTTTTTCTCAGAAGATCTTCAATACATTTAGTAATGTGAGCCATCCATTCCTGTTTTTCCGTTGCAGTAGCAGCATATACAGCAAAAGATTTGGTAACGGTTTTTATCAGCCATCCATTTCTGTATTCTGAATCATAAGATAAACAGCTCTTCAATAAGAACACATTATCGGCGTGTTTAGAAAACTAAGTATTAATAAACTCACGTCCTTCATCAGTTAATGACTCAAGCTTGACTTCCTCCAGTGGAATGATGTGCTGTTTGTTGTACTGAAATCCAAAAATATTTTCCTTATCGAGAAAACGCTTTTGCGACAATATTTATCTCTACAAACATCGGCATAACCATCGCACTGACCTTCTTTTTGTTTATAATTATATTTCCGTAGACAAAAATATCGTTGAAGAGAAAAAACTGCCTGGGCTTTGGCTTTTTCCTGCACATTTTTGTCAACACTCCCTCACCCACCAGCACTCTCCCAGAAACCGCCAGTGACTGTAAAAAAATCACGAAAACCATTGACAAATGATTGGACCAGCGATGAACAATTGTCAACATACACAATGCCCGCGACAACATACCTGGCCCGAGCTGCCAAAGCAGCTTTCCACCATCGCGATCCTCCTGGCGTTTGCCTCGCTGTTCACTGCAAACGGTTGAAAAATACATAATTAATAATTGTTGTGAACCAGTCAACCCAGTCGTACTTAGTCTAGAGGGGATCAGAGAGAAGGAAAAAACAAAAAGATTAAGGAAAAAAAGATAAGGAAGATAACGCGGCGCGCAGTCAGGTCTCGACAATTGTTATTATCTGCTATCCAAACTCTAAACAAGAGAAAGTTGTCAAAAAATGCCCCCAGGCCCCAGAGTTGTCACTCTCTCTCTCTCTCTCTCTCTCTGGCGCGACAGTTGTGTGTCACTCGCGGCGTCCCGAGCCCAAGACGGGCGTATCTTTTTATCGGGACGTACGGCACACGAGCGTAGTAGCCGCAAACTACAGCGCAATCACAATTTACAACGAAAGCCAAGGTGTAAATTAAACAAATAATTAGGAGAAAAAGGGCTTGCACTAACCCAGTCGGTCAACCATGATTCTCTGTGTGTTGTTGCATGTATGATTCAACAGGGCTGGCAACGCAACAACAGGAATTAAAATGAATCACGCAATCCAACTCTCAGCTCTCGCGCAGGCCGCAGCGTTTATTTTTCGGAGTGGGTGGCGGTGGGGGGGGGGCGAGGAGTTCATCCGATATTCCGATGGCCGTGGCCGCCGTTGTGGTGGGTGTGGACACTGTATTGTTGTGTGCCCTAGCTAGTAGCTATTGTATTGTATCATTGTATGTGCTCCAAACGTTCATATAAGTATATGATGGGCATGTCTGGGCACTCTGGGCGCATGATGAGCATTTGGTGACGTAGGCGGTGCGGTGCAACAAAGCAGAACGAAAGCTTGATTTGCCATCAGAGTATAAACCATAGACATATAAAGAGTAGACTGTTCATTACCAGCGAGAGCAGTGAAGCTCGCGTAGAAGGCGAGGGCAGTCAGTCTATCTCTCTCGCACACCTT
>JAPYYV010009721.1:0-12297 GCA_030522625.1 Copidosoma aretas | reverse complement strand
TTACTGGTCCAAAGGTTTTGCCTTTGATATTCACTTCAAAGTTATCATTGTCTATCAACCCGAGGAGAACGGAGTTTTTTAATTTTCATATTTTTAAATAGATATCGTAAGGTTGTTTCCTTGATCTACTTGTGTTCATACTGTTGTAGATCAACCCGAGGAGAACGGAGTTTTCTAATTGTTTTATATTTTTAATATGTTTATTTTATTTCTGCTTTGATTGATATCTCTACGCTAACACTCCAGTCTATCAACCCGAGGAGATTGTTTAGAATTTAGTATATTAAATTTAAGTTATGTTCAACATCAGTATAATATGCTGATGCTGACATTTTACAACTTACATTATATTGAATTATGAATTTAGCAACAACCGGTTTCATTAAATTAATTAATAGTATAGTATTTATATACTCGCGCGCTAGTAATTTACTTCGGATTGTGCGACCACTAACGTGCGTCTAATGGCCCTGCGTGGTCACCAATCATAGCGCTCTATGCATAGTTAGCGCTCGACGCTCGGCAGAGCGCTGCTGCCAAACCAGTGCTGTCTGTGGTGCTGCGTTGCGGCTCTCCTTCAATATGGAGGCGTCGAGACCTCTGTCGCGGCTCACTATTTTTTCAGTGCTTATCACTCTGTTTTGAATCAAGTTTACTGTGCCTTTTACTGGTTTTTGTTATGTTTAAGTGATTAAATCAATAAATCACGATCTGTTTTTAGTGTGTTAAGTGTTGTGTAACAATGTTTTGCCCATGACACTCCTGCCTTCATGTTTAGTCCTCCCTCCGATCCAGCCTCGCATTTTTTCGCCTCAACTCATACAGTCCACTTTAATACCAATTTCGAACAATAAAGTTCAATGATATGTTACGCGTTATAAATTATGTTATTTTGTCAATAAAAAAAGAAATTCTTACATGTTGAAGAATGTTTACTCAATTACGTATTATATTCTTGTCAAAATAAAATTAGTATTGATGTTAGGGGATATAAATTTTCAATAGTTATGAAACAAAAACAGGAAATGTAAAAGTATCTAAAAACCAATATTAGAAATTTAAAAATGTTAAAAAAAAAATTAAAAATATTATTAAGTAAGAATTTCACAATGATACCTTATAATGAACTTATATCCATACTCGATTCTAAAGGGTTCTAAAATATGCAAAAAAAGGCTCATAATATATATATACATACACATGTGTATATATAGCCAACTGCTATTATCCATGTTTTCGAGAGAGTAAACATAATTTCTCGGTACTTTCTGACATTCCATCACGCTGAAACTTGGCACATAATCTCAGTTTTGAAGACTATGCAATATAGTATATTCAGAACAATGGTTAATCCAATACGGCGTCTGAATCAAAATGGCGGATTTTCTCTTATTTTACAACCCCGTTATCATAGGTATTAGATAAAAGAACATGACTAGTAGAACACAAGCTCTGTGACATTATGTCAAATTGAATATGATTGCCGAATAAAAATGGCTGATTGTCTTTTATTTTACAACGTCCTTAGTATGGGAATCAAATAAAATGACTTTACTTATATAATGCACAAGCTATGTGACGTTATGTAAAACTTAATACGGCAACCAAAACAACTGGGTTTTTCTTTACAACTACCTCAAATAGGTAGTTAATGAAAGGGCATTTCGGCTAAAACACAACTAGCCCTGCAACGTTTTTCAAAATCTATTATGGTGGGCAACACAAAATGGTGGAGCGATTATTATTTTTCAACCCTCTTAACATGGTTCTCTAATGAAAGGGCATGACTAGTAGAATACAACAATCTATATAAGTTCATGTAAAATCGAATGTGGTGGCCAAAACGAAATGGTGGATCACTCTTTTCTTCACAACCTTCTTCATCTGTACCTTATGCATTCGTTGTTTTATCGTAGATCTTCTGATGAATTAGCCGCAACGACCACCTGTAATAATACAAGCATTTAAAATACTTCTTATGAAACCTATTTTGATCAAGTATTCATGAGTAACACCTTAATACAGAAGCAAGGTAGTAACTTTTTTTTTTTCTATATGATCCTTCTATACATCCGTCTCCTATGTAAGGGCACTACTCTGGGCACTGAGCAGTTAGGAAAGAGAAGGGATGAGGGATGGGAGGCCTCCCTATGACAGGAATGGACGGTAGAGGGTAAATCGGCAATTTTGCTGTGAGAAGGTCGCCACTTCACGAGGAGCATTGCGGGAAATATAAGCACATGTGAAAAACACAGAGGTGCTTGCTCGAAAAAGTCGCTCTGGCCGGGAATCGAACCGCGGTCTTCCGCGTGCCGACCCAGAGCCTAGCCGACTGAGCCACCGCACACTCTAATGTAGTAACTTATTCTACTATCGACTTAAAAGTAGCATCGATATATTAAACCTTAAGGGGGTTGTTTTACAATATATAGGTCATAAAATCGTTTTGTTCTATAAATTTATAATTTATACGTTTTTTTTTTAAGAAATATGTAAGTAGTCTTGTATTAAATTGTACTAGTTGACCAATCAATGATAAATTACGAAAGGATATAAAAATAAGAAATCAACTCTCCAGTCTGTACTACAATATAGGTATACTAATAACGTTGCTTTGAACTTGATATACAAATATAATATAAAACAGTAAAGCTGGGAACGCTATTTTTGGAATACTATCTAAAAACATAATTCTTGAAAACATTTCTTAATCTCAGCAAAGTCTTAAATTGTTTTCGCTTTTAATAAGTAAGAAAGAATTTCTAACTTCTGAGTATGTGTTAAATGATTTTCATCTTAATCAAACTTTTTCAAAGGAACTCTTAAATTTTTTATATTCGTTATACAACCCTTCATTTTGAAGAAATCTTAGAATAAAACGGACAAAGATTTTTGATAGTCCGCAAATAAAATATATCATTTTTACTCATGTTTATTAACGAATAAGTATGGCTTTGTTTTTACAATAATTTTTTGGCATATTTAAAAATGTACAAATTGACAGTACATATATTAACAATAACAAATTGCTCCAAATCTACATAATAAAAAACTCTTTTCCTAAGTATTTATGAAATACAAACGTGAGGAAAATTTACGTTTTTTAAATTGTTTTATCTCGAAAAGTGAAAAAAACGTAAAAGTTGATAAGGTTTTTTTGCTATAAACAACAAGAAGAATTGATCCTAAAAGGTTTCATCCGTATATTAGCTTTAGGTCGTTAGGTCGGTTAGGTGCTTTTTCTGTGCATCTTTTTGGGAGTGCACTGATTGCCTATAAATGCTGTATTGTATGTAAAACGATATCGGCCAGGGGGCTAATTAGTTATAACACAGTAAACACCAGAAATTAGAGTTTCTTTAGTTTTTATAACACATAAAAAGAAGTGTATGTCGTATGAAAAATATTTTTAAATATAAACCTTACCTTATTCCATTATCTTTAAATAAAAAAAAAAAATAACGGAAAAAAATTTATAGGATCGATACACTTTTCTCATCATATAATGTCTATGCACGCATATATATTAACATGGATAATATTATTTGACTTACATTAACAAATAATGTAAAAATTATTTTTATTAGTACATATTCGAATAGATTTGTTTCATCACCGTCTAATTGTAGATGATTAAAAAGGTTTTGTTAACATTGTTGGAAAAGCTTATTGACTCCTTGTGATGAACTAAACAGCTTTTGAAATCAAAAAAATTGAGTTAACTAACAACCAACTGTCAAGTTGCAAATCCTATGAAACCACCATTAAAAGCAGGTAATGCTGAAGAAGTGAAGAATTATAAGTAGTCATAACAGCTAAATCTATCGTCGTATGCAATTTACTAAAGAACTCGCTGACAATATAAAGCTTCAACCAGACTTAACTAAAATTTCTACTCTTACTTTTGAGAAGCTAAGTCCAAGTAAATATTTGAAAAAAACTTTTCTGTTTTTTTATTGGTCGATGAGCAAGAATTTGTTCTCCAACTGTAGAAAAAGTCGAGCAACTTGATGCAATTTGCAGAATTAAAGAGTAATGCCAATGAAAGGATATTATTAATTAAATCATTCAGCCTTTCTTATTATTAAACATTCATGAGTTTTGTAATCGAACATTAAAGTGCATGATTACCGAAGACTATAAAAACAGGGCTGACAATATACGATAATTAAGTGATTTCTTACATTAATCTGAGAGTGACAAATATATTTAATTGCAAATCGAATTATTGAATAAGAACTTGGTTGATCAATTATAATTTTAGCCTACTTTTTCCACATGACGTGCGTTAACGTCTAATAATGTTTGAGCATTTAAGTGTTATAATATTTAAAATTGCTACAATTTTTATTTAAAAGTTTTTTGTACGACCTACGGTTCTTATTATATCTTATGTAAACTTATAGAACTCCATTGATTATTCTTTATGAACTAATTAGCCTCCTAACTGATTTTGTTAAATACTGTACGTATCATGTAAAACAATATTTTGAAGCTTATGAAGCCAAAAACGGGCATTCAGGAGTTGGCAACTGATATTGTGACTATTCCGATGGTCTACATAGCATTACATCACATTGAATACAACTATTTCTTGTATAAATGGTAGACTGACATGCACAATGCAATAGACCAGGCACAATAAGTAGCCATCCAGGTATTCGTAGTGGTTTAAATTGATATCTATTAAAGTAAAGTATTAAAATCAACTTTTTTTGAATGATCAGCTCTAAATAAAATTCTTGTATAAAATATAGTTTAATACTTTACTTATTTGGATTTCAATTGTAGCTACTATAAATGACCACAGATAACTATAATTACTTATTGCTTCTGGGCCTTTCTATTGTGCACATCAGTTAATGGACCGATGTCGTGTTAGCTCCTAAAAAAATGTGACGTATCTATGGTAGAGTTGACTCCCGGATCATTAAGGATGGTCAGGAGTTACATAAAAATGCAAAGATCACTATAAAACTTAGAGAATTTGTTCTTTTATATGTCCTTAATCAGCTCAATTTTCACAGTATTTCATATGAGTAATTTTTTTATATGAATCAATGTCAACATTTAACTCTTTAACATACGTTCTTATGGAAGTTAACAACAATTTATCTTTCCACTTAAGACAAAGAAATTGTAAAAATGCAGAGATATTTAAAAAAAAGCATGCATTTGTGAATTTTTGTTCCTACAGTGAGGGGGCAAAATTGTATGGCATATTATGGCGCATTTAAAAAAAAATTAATGAATAATGCGAACGAAATATCGAGTTCGTAGGCTGTGGAATGAGGTGCGCAGTAAAGGGAGCAGTGCTGCACGAAGCCGGGAGAGCTCTTCTACTTACCCCTCAGCCATGACGCTTTCGACCATCCTTTAGACGTATGGCCCAAATTTGCCCTTGGATCACCAAAACATATGGTCGAATTGTCTCCCGTACATAAAAGTGTCGGACTTGAGCTAATGTATAAACGAAATACTGCCTATTTCATATACTCGCTCATACATCAGTGTACACAGTATAATAGTACTGTATTGTACTTTTGAGAGCCGATAAAACTTGAACTCAAAATGCTATAGTATAGTAAGGGTATATACTTATAAGTACTGTAATATACTCCGTGTGGTCGATGAGCTTTAAAATCATTGAATTGTACTTTTGTGTGCTTTTCGGAATCGTTCGGCTTTGTCTCAGGTGTCATACTATGTACGTGCAGAATTTCCACCCTCTTCCTTCCTTCGTAAGAGAATCTGTTAATATTTAACATCAGCCAAGAATAAAGAAAAATTATTTAAAGGTTTTAAGCTATTTTTACCTATCTACTGCATGTACATTGTAAGAAACGCTAGCAGTGCAAGAATTGTGAATTGAATTTTTTAGTGAAAACGTATGATGTCGTATTGACGAAATTATAATGTTGATAATGATTTCTTGGTTTTGTGAACCATTGTACGGACAAAGTATTTCGAACAAAATTAAAGTACATAATTAAAAAACAATGTAAGTGTCATCTTAACAGTACCTTATAAGCTAAAATTGGATAATACATACCATAGAATACACACTATAAAATACAAATGAGTAGCTGATAGTAAACTAGTATATTTAAGCGTAAATAAATTCACTTGTTTTTTTGCTGCGACACATACTTACAAAAGTATATACGACCTTTACCTGATTGCAAACATACACAAATATTACGTCTCACTTTACATCGTACCAAATAATTTAAAAACAATTCTCATATTTTGTTTAACTTTATTTGCAGGTTAAATCACAGATGTGATAGTTATAAAGATTACCTCGTAACAAAAATAAAAGGTCAGGTAAGTTTCAAGTGCTAATGATCCCTGATACTTGTATACAGTAACAAACCATTTTATTATGTTTGTACAATAATAAAATTAAACTAGTTTATTTTTACTCTTTATTTCAACTATGGGAAAAGTTTACTACAAATGCAATATCATGATTTTTAGGCACGATCGGTATACTGACGGAGGGCCTTATGTTCTCGCCCACGAAAAAGTCGTGATCGAAGATTCATCGGGGTACTGATATCTAATTTTAACTTAATCAAGTCCAACTTACAGCATTTACTTGTCTGTATGTATAGAAGTTTCAGTTTCAATTTGAGCGAAATGGGCCGATTGGTTTTAAAATGCGAGCACGTTAACTGATACAGAATAATTTTTTCATAGAAGGAAGATTCTCATGTGTAATGTAAATTAGGGCAAGTAATCAATTAACTAGGGCTAAAAGGAGATTTAAAACAATTTTCCGCATGTGTATTACAATTGTACAAATTTTTAGAGTTGCAGGACACATGTATTATGAATGCCAACTGCTTGAAGATTAGCCCCAGTGGCAGGCTCCGGATGGCCATGAAAATTGTTAATGGCTGTTTTTCTGTTATTTGACGAATTAATGATCGATCGTCATGATTCTTGCAGCATTTTGTTCGTCTTCTCAAGCTGCATCAATATTTCCGTTTCCAGCTTGATGAGCACACTAGTTCTGAGATGCCAGCACTTGGACTGACTGGCAGTAAATAAAAATTCATTTTCGAAGGAGAGTTTTTATGTGTCAGGTAAATCAGCGCGAGTAATCAATTATTCAGGGCGGACAAGCGATTTAAACAATTTTCTACATGTGTACTACAATAGTACAAATTTTCAGAGTTGCAGGACACATGTATTATGAATGCCAACTGCTTGAAGATTAGTCCCAGTGACAGGCTCCAGTTGGCCATAAAAATTGTTGATTGGTGTTTTTCTGTTATTTGACGAATTGTTGATCGATCGTGATGATTCTTGCAGCATTTTGTTCGTCTTCTCAAGCTGCATCGTTATTTCCATTTCCAGCTTGATCAACACACTCGTTTTTATTTAAAATAGCATTAGAAAATCTGAACTGCACGAGTCTTCGTTATGGTTTTAAAGAGTACGTGGCTGTCATTGTATCTAATTTTATATACTTTATAAACATATGTTTTATAAGAGATATCCTAAAATATAACGATCGTGTCTTAGATGCGAAGGCGTAGTTTTTTGCATACGTCAAGCCGCTAGTTTTAAAATAGTCATGACATGAATACAAACGATATATCAATATTGATGCGTGAAAATATACGATGATGTTTGATGTAATGTTAGCCCATAGTTTAAATCAAAAGTACAAAATATTTGTTTTGATTCTGTTGCTGTACGAGAAATATACAGAATGATAAAAGTATTCTGCACGAAAAGGGAAACAGAACTTGACTTTTTTAGATTTAGATTTCATCACTTTGCGAGTCTGACAATGCATTTAAAATAATAAAATTAATCACGACTGTATAAAGGTGTTAGTGATCATTAAAAATGTTGACTCCTATCACTTTAAATTTACATGACCTTTTCTTTTGTTGAAAGCTAATTTTTTATGGAGATATGACAATTCTTAGTAAAATATAACTTCTCAGTTACTTTTTTTTCAAAGAGATTAGTAGTTCTTAGTTTGTTATTTTACATTACTATGATGAACTAGAGATAAAGAATCAAAGAAACGATGTTTACATAATATTTTTTATTATTCAATGATTTATAATTACTTTTATTAAATTAATAATAATTACAGCTCGACCAGTCAGTGTAGTTGAAGCTTGGATTCCAAAAGCAGAATACTTTTTTTTCAACATATTTGAATGTGCCGCTGCGCTCGTATCATTTTTGACATACTAAGTTATAAATACAGTTATCACATGCAGCCGACATCTCTTAGTTAGCAGTACTTTTTATAAGCATGCGGCCTATCTCTACACAGAAGATGTTTGCTTGCAGCTTACTTTACTAAAAAATCTTGATTTGAGCATATTGAGGTACATGTATTTTTTTTTTTTTTTCCTCTTCGGTAAAGATATAGTGCTTTTACTAATTTCTGTATTTTTTTGACGAAAACTATTATTTTGCTATTGAACTGCTTCTATAAATATTGAAAAAACATTAAAATATTGCGCATTTAAATCTTATGTTGATCGTTAAATATTAAGATTAGATACGTATACCTGATCTGTTAATATAATCACATATGCTTGAAATAACAGGTTGTAAGATACTATTTTTGAAGGACTTTAATTTTTAATTATATCCAACAATATACTGTGTTAAAATTATTTATTTCGTACAAAGGCTTGCTAAAAATCATAAATGTAATTGTAACGGTGTTAACTTAGTGGTTGGCATGCTAAGTGCAAAGACAATACTATTCTTAGGGGTTGAGGCTGGATTTCTTATTGTTTTCTGAGCAGATCTTAACGCGATGCTGGTCCGATGCTTCTTTGCGGGTATGAGAGTGTCGACAAGGGGCCTACCTCATAAGGATTTTCATCAAGAATGCACCTCTAGATTGGATAGTATATAGTGAAAGTTGAACTTGCATACATATTAAAAGTTATGAAGGATTAGAATCAGGGACTACCTCTCTGCCAAGGTGGTAAAGGGCCCCAGCTTACAATACCATTAGGCTATTTGCGGTGTTAAAAAAAAAATAAATAAAATTTCTTATGAAACAAAACTGTTCGTTGGCATATTTAGTTTATGACTACGGTACCAGTAGCATGCATGACGTGCACGCAGTAAATAAGCTTTAATGTAAGTGTCAACACATAATATTCTAACATATAAAATTCTCGTGTCACAGTGTTCGTAACAAAACTCCTCCGAAACTGCTTGACTGATTCTAATGAAATTTTGTGTGTATATTCAGTAGGTCTGAGAATAGGACGTAAAGTATTTTCCATGCCCCTAAGCAATAAGGGTAGTCCACCTCAAAAATTTTTTTTATTTTTTAGACAAAATCTTTATCCTAATTTATTTATGGTTTGGAATTAAAAAATACATACAATCCTACATTTTCATCCTTTTTCCGTAAACCCCTATTTTTTTATAGTGATATTAGTACTTTAATCATTTTTTACTCTCGGCGGTCGATTACTGATCAGTTACCACTCAATCAGTTATTTCCGCCCGGCGTCTACAAGTATCACTTTTCACCAAGTGAACAGCAAAGAGTAGGGATGAAAACGAAGCCAGTCTCCTGTATTTCTTCCACACTAAGCTTTCTCTCACCGTTTTCGGCCATTATTATTTATTGTGCGTCGATCGTAGCAGTGACGCTTATACTTATCATTTTACGTTCTTAGTGCAACTCTCATGTTAATCATATTCTCATAGACAATGTATCATGAATTTGCAGTTCTATAAATATTTATTTCTATTTTTTTCAAGATAGTTTTCACGTTCAGTTTAATAAGTGATCTGCTATAAATTACTAGTATCTTTATTACTTATAATACTATGATACTTCGATTTGATCTATTTGTGTGTTTTGTACAGTGAACAATACCAGCTACACGTAAAGGGTCCGATTGAGGCCGTGAAACGACTAGATCTACAGACATGCGAAATAGAAGAGCCTAAAGAACAGACGAACCAGTTCAACAGGATCGTGAAGTTGTGCGTGTGAACATAGCGCAATTGCTTGAATCACAATCACAAGTAAAACGAGCTGAACGAAATGAAGAAAGACGATTAAAACAAAGTCAAGCACATCAATTCGTGGTTAACACATGCAGACAAAATAACACACAACGCCAACAAGTACAACGAGCTTTTACATCCGATTCACTTAGTCGCCTAGCATTTAAGTATGAGCCCGATATTAAATATGACGCTTATTCGAAAGTGGAGATTGGTGCTATAGACAAGGAATTTCCGCATGTTAATGCTCTAAAATTCAAAAATGAACCAGCCGGTATGTGTTGTGTGTCAGGAAAAGTGCATCTTAAGGAAATTGAAACATTACCTGAACCATTGAACGGTTAACCTATCGGTACGGATCCAGATTTTAACCTTTTCCTGAAGTCAATTCAAATATTCCATTCTTGTTTCCAAATGACATCCTTCGGAGCAACATAAATAGTTAAAAATAATGCTGCAAATGGTCAACAATTTGATTCAACATTTAAAATCAAAGGTCAATCAAATCAAAATCAACATCATCACTTAACCCATCAACGCCAAAGCGTTTCAATTTTTCAGTGACTTTTCAACGCGATTATTTTGTATGTTATTGGCATCAACATAATTTTTTTTTAAGATATTTTGATGTAGAAAATAATGTTTTTTATGAATTTTTCGTCAAAACTTTTTTGTCAGATTTGAAGGCAAAATGATATGAACAATTTAACTACAAAAAATACCTTAATTTAAAATAAAAAAAATTCTTAATTTTTTTCCAAAATATCATCATAAATAATGTATAGTCAAAATACGCAGAAAAAAGCATCAAATAGTTGTACTTTCAGCATTATTTATGGCAGAAATTTGTTCCGCCAAAACAAAAAATAATTGCGTTGAAAAGTCGCTAAAAAATTTCAAGGCTTCGGTGTTCATGGATTTCTTTGATTTAATATTTATAAATATATCATTACAAGAGCTGAAACAAATAAAAACGTTAGCTCGAAGGATTATTATGCGTATCGTCTGATGATTAGATGGAGTCAGGACAACGTTGGAAAATGTACAAAGATTATTCCTAAAAATTTCTCTAACGATACGATCACACATTTCAACGGATATCCAATGTATTGTCGAGAAATACAGATAATAGTGGACAATCAGTTACAAAAAATGTTAACAGCACAGACATTGACGTTAGCAATCGTTGGGTGGTACCATATTCACCTCTGCTGAGTAAAACATTCAATGCTTATATTAATGTTGAGTTCTGCAGTTCGGTGAAGGGCATCAAATACATTTACAAGTATGGAAATGAAGGAAGTAATATGGCTTTTTTCGTATTGACGGTACAAATATAAATGCTCCTTCGTTAATAACAACGATGAAATAATGCTCTACCAGATTGGCCGGTTCATTAGCTCAAATGAATCTCTTTGGTGTATCTTTGGTTTCCCTTACTTATTTAGCCGTCCATCTTGAAAACGGCCAGTGCGTATTTTTCACGAACGAGACAGCGATTAATCGTGCAATATATCCATTAAGAACTACACTGACCGAGTTTTTTGATATTTGTAATCCTACGGATGCTTTTGGTGCATTTGCACGGAAACTACTCTATTCAGAAGTACCACGCTATTTTACATGGGCTCAAACAAAAAAATGGATACGCCGCAAGCAAGGCACACTGGTTAAAGCATTCCCCGGTTTATTCAAATCAAACACCTTGGGGCCAGTATATACAGTCAATCTAAGGCAGACTGAGTGTTTTTATTTGCGACTGTTGTTGGTTAATTTCACTGGTCCATTGTCATTTTAAGGTATACGTAAAGTGAATGGACAATAGTATCCAACGTATAAATATGCATGCCTTCACCGAGAGAAGAGTTTAGCGAATACTGCCTGCACTATGGTATACAACTATTGCAAGGCACCTTTACGTGCAGTACTTGTACGCTGCGCACGCAGTTGTAGCAATCTAGAGGTTACATGCTGTGAGAGCAAGTACGTCGGAAGCTCTTCTTGCAAATTTTGCAAGGAGCGCTTCCAACTAGAGGCGTAGGCTCCGCCCAATCATATAAGTGGGGGTAGTCAACAGCTCCAGTCGGATGCACTCGGGAATCCTCGCGAGAATGTTCGGAAGTGCTGCTTGCAAAATTTGCAAGAAGAGCTTCCGACCTACTTGCTCTTATAGCCCACAACCTCTACTTGCTGCAACTGTGTGCGCAGCGTACAACTACTGCACGTGAAGGTGCCTTGCAATAGTCGTATACCACAGTGCATGCAGTATTCCCTAGA
>JAPYYV010009720.1:0-11758 GCA_030522625.1 Copidosoma aretas | reverse complement strand
GTCATTGGCTGTCACGGTAGCTGCTTTGAAAGACAGCTTCTATTTTTTACATCATGTGATATACCGTGTACAATTTCGACTTAACCAGCAACCTGGAAATGTTTTCTGAGCTGCTCTAATTTCCTTTAGCAGCATTCGTGAGATTTCTCGGTCAGTGTCAATGTCTCTTATTTGCTTGTTTTAAGCAGTATCAACTACAGTTGGTTGTTAGGTTCAGTGTTGTCACTTTTTAAAAAGGAAGTATAACCGAGTGTTTTTTGTCTACGTTTATTTGCTATACTATTATACTCTTGTTATTCTTTTATTCTAATTTATTAAGTATATCGCGAAAAATAGTGTGTATAAACACGAATCATAGTAAGATAAACTGTATTGGATTCTTTGTAAATTTTATTTACCCCACTTTCATGTACATATTACTTTTCGAAAATTGTGTTGAATGTTACTCAAGTGCAGAATACTTGAAAAGACATCTGAAATTATGCAATGAATAAAAAATCGTTAATTTATTAAAACATAATAATTACGTGATTTTTTTTTAATGCATTCCATACTTGACTTGAAATATCCTACTTTTAGACATGTATTAGTTCATAAAGAATCTAATAAATAACAATTTGTAAGTAATGTGGCAAGGGTTTTAGAAGATTAGACGCTTTAAGACGGCATATAAAATGTCACAATGTAAAACAAATATAAAAAATTATTGTCCAATTCATTAAATGGCTTTAATTGTTTATTATTTTTTAACTTCTGTGGAGACTTCGGAGAATTAACGATACTTCAAAATTTTTTATTACTATTTAATCGATACATATGTACGAAGAGTGACTTTTTTCTCCCCTTATTTTAGTGTATTATACATTTTTTATTAAATTTTTATTCTTGTTACATGTAGAAGTAAGTGATCTAAATGAATCCAAATAATAAAATCTCATCGATGAACTCATAATTATGTTAAGTAAGTGAGAGGTGAGTAGAAGGTGATAAGGAGGTCAAGGGAAGCTGGGTCGAAGCTGGGCGGAAGGTCAGGAGGAGGTGAGGAGGAGGTGGAGTGGGAGCGGTGGGGAGCCGGGGGGAGCTGTGTGGTAGCGGGGGGGAACTAACCCAAAGAAAGTTAGGTTGAAAATATCGTATAAATGAAGGTATAACTACGTGATCTAAGGGTGAGGTGAGGGGGAGCTGGGGACACTGACGGGTGCGAGGGGCGGAGGAATGCGGGGGCTAGGATTAACTTTTGTTCATATAGCTATATTATATTGGACGAAATATCTAGCAAATCACAAACGGTCCCAGGCACTCGTATTCTCAAATGTAATCATGTAAAAGACAAAAAAAGTCAGAATATATTGGTTTATATTTCATTGAAGGCATGAATTTCAGCACAATTGAAATGGCTTTATTTAAAAAGGATATCATGATTGAGAAACTCATGAAACTGTTATAAAATCCAATCATCACCTCGGAATAAAATCATATTTATGGTCAGTAAGTTTGTTAACGAGTTCAAATGAATTATGTATAGAGAATAAGATGAGCTGCGTACAATTTTATCTGTAATTTCGGCTTTCTTTTAATCTTGAATTTTTTACTTTAAACGAAGCATTTATGAGAAAATGTGTATGAATATTTTATGCTTATCATAGGCACAAAAACCTGATGACATTTTTTTTATTACGGAATAGAAAAAAAAGTCTAGTCAGAATTTATTTGGAGAAAAAAAAATTTTAAGCTGGTATGACTGACGCGAGCTTCTTTTCATTATTAAGGATGTAAAAAAGCAGCTTGCATAACGTTTACTTAAGCACTATTAATATTATCATACCTTTTTTTCTCATTCTAGAAGTTAAAATTTTTATGGATTCAATCGTATATATATATATATATATATTTATATATATAGACAGATACACAGACGTGATGGATTGTGATTTTAGATATCAGATAATCAACCTCTACTTAGCACATATTACAGAGTGCATTTATATAGAACAAATACGATACCTTTTTTTTGGTTTAACTTACCGGCTCTCTTTTAATATTACCATTACCTTAAACACTTATAGAACTACTTTAAAAGCTAGGACAAACATACTTAAATAGTCGGACTTTTGAATGAATTTCATTACATCTATATTACATTAATATGAGATTATCTAGATACTTATATGAGTACAATAATTCTGTTGATTAAATGCATTTTAGCTCTTAAATTTTTTGAACACTATTTACACATTTTATACAATTACCATCATTTTATTTGAAAAGCTTTTATAATTTCTAGTGACTTTATGATTTTTTTCCAGCTAAAGAAACTCCCTACTGTTTAGAATATTATGACTGCGTAGATTCCAGTGTTTGATTATTATGATCAAAATTGTTCTACTCGATACATTGTAAAATTTAGGAATGGAATTAAAAAAATTTATTATAGACTTAAAATTAGTTACATTCCAGTGATTCTTTATTTTTTTACAGGTATTCTTTTTTTTTTTTTATACTTATATTTACTGTAATTATAATTTATAAAAGAATGTATTGAAGACATAAATAGTACAACATTAAACTTCAGCCAAATCTCATTTTTCAAAGAACATAGTGAGGGAAAATTATTTAAATGAGCTGAATGTAAAAAAAGTTTTGAATGGTTTGATACGTTTAAATAGACATATATAAATTCATAATGATGGACATGAAAAAAAATTTGTAAAAAATGTGGTATGGATTTTAAAAGATCTGACGGTTTAAGGAGCTTTGGGAGTTTCGCTCAGAGGGGCGAGAACGGGGAGTCCCCCCTTTCATACACGAGTCGCCGCTACGTATGTGCAGTATTATTTTATCATTTATTTCATGAAAAACTTTCTACTTTATCTCTTTTGCTTAAGCGTAAAACTGCTTCAACTATCCTTAGCTCCTAATCTGTCGTTTTATTCCATGCCGGGAAACAGATCTGTTTTTATCCTTTATATCTTTCCAATAATCAACATTTTCCTTTTTTTATTTGTTCATTTCCAGTATATTTCTTGTACTTTATTTAACTAAGTCTTTCTGCATACGTTTTCTATCTTTAATATGCTAGGTGCCTTAAAAAACGTCATTAGATAATCTGAGATAGTTAATTCTGAGTTTGCCTACTGTTACACGTCTTGTTATATTTTAGATTCATGTATCGCATATTTTGTAAACAAAAAAAATTAAATGTACCAGGCTTCATGGACACTCTTGCCTTTTCTCTTTCATAGTTTTGAATAAATTTCTTAGCACTCGGCCGTAATTACCTGTTTTTTGTACATGTTTGGATACTTTTGAACATTTTTGTCATTTTAATACTTATGTCTCTTAAATTTTTGCTTTGAATTAAACTATTTAATACAAAAATATGGTATCTTGTTCTTCCTTTTGTTCTGATAGCAGCCTAACTCTCTTTTATTGTTTCTTACTGCTCTACCGATTTTTCTACATTCTCAGCGGTTATCATTCCTTAAATCTTGTATGTTGGATTTAGAGCTACTCTTCTGTAGTTGTAAAGTGCCTCTATTTCTTCCTTGCCTCGTGAATTTGATAGATTTATGCTATTGCCCACGCTCCGATAATATGTGTGTTAGTCTATAAGCTATGAGGTGTGTTTATCAAATCAAAAGTCCATATTATTTGTAGATTCTTGAAACAGTTTTCCATAATTTTGTCTTCTTCTCTGTCTTTTCTGTTTTTTTTTCCGCAAGATATTTTTTTTTCAATGATGGATATGTTTTTGTATAAAATTATCCCATTAAGCGCCACAGAGCGAATTTTTAGCATAAATAATGCCGAGAGAAGCTTTGAAACCTTCAAGAGTAGTATTTTTCGTGTAGGTATTTGAATGCGTCAGGAGAAATGCATGTCTCATCGCTAATTCTAGAATTTTCTCAAGATCTATAATGATATATATAAAATTTATCTCCCTCAGATCCAAATGATACTTTTTGTATTAATGTGTAGGATTATTTTCACGGCTTCTATAGGTATAATCATAAATTTTTGGTGTACGATTATGAAGATCGTTATTCTATTTATCATTATTAATTGCTACATAATCGATTTTTATAGAAGTTTGTTTTTCATATAAGTATTTTTATACTCATAAGAAAGTAAGAGTGTTGTCAAAATTTATTACAAAAGAAAAAATATGTTTCGGGGGTAGTCCAGTGGGGAGATTAGGGGGAGCTGGGGGGAAGCGGCGGAGAGCGAGGGGGAGTGGGGGGGGGGGGGGGCTAGCTAAAACTATTTGAGGTCATATTTTACGGTGAAAAGAAACGAATCTTTCCATATTTTTGGGGGGAGCTTAGGGTGGGCGGCTGAGGGGGAGAGGGGGTGCGGAAGGAGCTAGTACTTACAATAAAACCATACAACTATATAATAAAGGAAGATACATACTAAAGTGGAATCACCCCCTACGCACTCTATGCGCTATATTCTAAATTTAGGGTCCCTATATATACAAATGAAGTATCAGATTTTTATTCTTTTTTCCATTCTAAAATTTCGTCTAATTATAAAATACCATTAATTAAATGGATTTTGAAAGATCGTTATAAAAATATTATTCTTATAGGGCTCAAATTCATTATAGAAAAAGAAGATTGTCAAACAAGTCAATATTATCAAGCAAACAACAAATAATTTTTGAAGGTAAGAAAATCAATAGTTATTTTAGAGTCGGAAAACATATATTATAGCTGGTTTAAATTATGTATACCAAATAATGTTGTAAAATCATCAGAGTACGTAAATATTCCAGAATACTATGTGCTTAATAATAAATTAAAAAATTAGGTAAAAAAGAAAAACGTAATTAAAAACACTGCCATTAAATGATTAAATATTGTTTCTTCGAATGATAAAGAACATACATATTTTAAATTTATTTCACGTAAACTAAAAAGGAGTTACTTTACCTTAAGATATAATAACATGTAACGTAATAAATTATAAAACATTCAAAGATACTGCTATAGCCATTGTATTAATTTAATTTGATACTTAAATTGATAATATTTTTTAACAAGAAAATGCTGTCATGTTACCTTATTAATAAAGACAATTTTTGCTGGGTTTGACTTTTAGCAAATATTTTTAGTAATATTTTGAATCTATATGATATGTATTTTACTGGATATTACATTTTCGATAAAAAAAATCGAGGTCTTTTAGGTATTAAGGTGGCTCGTCACCTTTTTAAATATTTTATAGTAAATGTTAATCAAAAGCTATGACAAATGTTATTTGACCTGACCATAATATAGCTAGATCTAAAGCACATGCGATTATTATCATGAATTTTTGTTGTTAAATTTTTTACGTATCGAAGTTTAAAAAACAATTCAATAAATTACCTTAAGTTTTTTTTATACATCTGATTTTTAATTTTTCGGGTTCATTCTCTTCCTTGAAAACATCTATTTGGAGTCGCCACAAAAATATTGCAAAAACTTTGATAGGATACCCAAATGATTTAGTTTGTATAGAAATACCAAAAACAAGTAAACAATTTAATTTCCTGGGAATCCTATCCAAGATTTTGCAATTTTTCCATGATGACTCCTTATAAATTTGTATTATTTTGATCATTTTTTACCTGTTTGCACATCGAAACAAACGTTTCTTTACAGAAAACAAATTTCTTAATGTTATCATTTTATTCTATGTTCATTTGTCGTGTTAAGCGTGAGTTAAAAGATTTACATTATTTATCTTCAGATTAAATAATGTGATTAAGGAGGCTCATCACCTCTGTACAGCACATATGTTAAATATTTTATCATAAATATTTTTTAAAAGTTTTAAAGAGTGTTACTTAACCTAACAATAATATAAGTAGTTCAAATAATGACGTCATTTTTTTCATAAGATTTTGTTGTGGAATTCTTCACATACCAAAGCTATAAAAAAAATTAAATAAGTTACCTTAATTTTTTTGAATTTACATCTTATTTTTCATTTTTGGCTCATTCTCTTCCTTAAACATATCCATTGAATACGAAAAAAATTTCTCATCCAAACTTGGATATGTTTCCCAGAACATTTAATTGTTTTGTTTGGTATTTTTATACAAACAACTGAATTTTTTGGGAATCCTATCTAAGTTTTTGCAATTTTTTCGTGGTGACTCTCGATGAATCCTGAAGGGAATGACCAGCAATATAACTTTTCGTTTACCTTAAGAATTAAATAGTATTGAGAGCGCATCCATAAAATTTCAAACCAAAAACAATTGAAAGAAGAAGGTTTAATTGTTTCGGATAAGGCTCACATGATTCCGAGAAAAGCTTCGGAAATAGTTGATAGGACGTTGAGTGATCTATGTGATACGGAAATACATTTCTGGAATAAACTAATTGTTTTAGGAGCGGACATTTGTCAAATTCTCCCCGTGGTTGAAAATATTAACAGAAGCATGATACGAAAAGAGGCTATTAAATCTTTATTGCTTTGAAATGTCTTCCAAATTTATAAATGACGTACTAATATACGTTGGAGTGCTGAGAAATTTTTAAAATAACTTCCTCAAATAGGTGAGAGAGCACTAAAATATTTAAAGTTATTATAAAATGGATAACAAAAGATGTATGTTCGAAAATATTTAGTAGAAAAGATAGTTGTTCAATGAATAGTGTTAGTCTAACTTCTTGTTATGAATACAAGTAAGGTAGAGGGGGTATACGATGGCAGGCAGGTATATGTGCCACCTCAATTATATAAATAATAATATTTTTTTAAATTTTAGTTTGAATGCAAACTAAGTCAAAAACGTTTGTTCTGCCATCCTCTACATTTTAGGCGTCAAAAAAAATTTTCTATTTATAAAATAATTTTGAAAATTCGAGTACCAAAAAAAAAGGTTAGCTTCATTTTTTATTTGCTTTAACCAACCTGATGATCATATGTTATTTGAACGAGAATAGGCGGATTCGATAGTTAAACTCTTCAACTTTGTAGCACCCTTTTGTTTTTCATCCTAAAGTTTATTAGAATATTAAAATAATTTTTACAAAATAACAATAAAACGGCGCAGGTCGTAGCACAAGTGCGGGGCAGGCGTAGCACACAAACGACGCAGCAGTCGACTCGATTGCCGATTGCGCATCAACAACTGATTACTTAAACTTACCTTAGTAAAAGTATAGTAAACAGCAAAAATGGGTTAACGCTGCTAATGGTATTGAAAACAAGAGACCAATACTTGTTAATTTGAGTATTCAAGTGAATGTTAATCTTGAGGAAGTTTCGACAATTAATCGACAACTATTACAATTTGTCAATTCAAGCGTTATTCCACTTGAAGAATCCGTTGAATTTTCTAGTCTTTATTCAATGCAAAAATTTTTTGTTTAAAGTGATGGATCTCTAGTTAATCTAAACCTAATAAATGATGTTTACGTTTATTAAGCTTATGAGTATCTGTCTATTATAATAGTCTGCAATATGTGCTTTAAACAAAAAGTCAATCAAAAGTATTAAAAGATCGTAATATTATGTAAGTATTATGTTTGTAAAATTGCTAAGACTGTATATTTATCACTTATTGTAACAAACTGTAAATGAAAACTTACCTAGTGTACGGCTGGTAGTCAATAAAAAATTTGATTTTTTATATTAAGTGATCTGACTTAATTTTAGGAAAACTACTTACAAGTGGGTACTAGTAGACATTTAGTTTGGCTCTGACCATGCAACGTCTGCCACCCTGGGTGCGATATCTTGCCCCGTAGTGAGGCATGAGTGGCATCTTTTAATCGATAACTTCACGAATTTTTTTGATCAGCTTATAATGCACTATAATATTTTTATTTATTAATCAATTTTTTTCATGGAATCATCTATGTATTTTAATTTTTTTGCTACTGTAACCCGTGACATTTGAATATTATGGTTAATTAAAGTTAGGGTGCCATGCACACCCTCCTCTACCTTATTTTTTAAATAATAAAATTCTGAATGGAGTTCAACTAGAAATGAAGACTTATTAAAGCGCCGATTGTGCAACGTATAAAGGTGTGGATTATTCTGATGATAATGTTTATATTAGTTATTCCATTAATATTTCAAACTATATTTGTAAATACCTATCTTCTGATAAACTAAATTTAAAAATTGGAACAATATTAATGGTAATAGGAAATTTAAGTATTTATAATGGTTTGTGTAATGAAGCAGGGTTGCAAATCTCTAAATTATTCAAATACAATATTGAAGGTGAAATAATACCTAGAGAAAAAATTGGAAATGAAGTTTTTATACAAGAAATAACTAATGATACTCGTCGAAATCTTCACTGCCTTTCGTTTCATACCAGAAGCAATTCACTTTAGTGTAAGCATTTGCTATGAATATAAATAAATCTTGAGGTCAAAGTTTTGAGACAATACGTTTATACTTGAACAAACCTTAATTTTTTTACGGTCATTACAAGTCATCATCAAGATGCAAAAATAAAAATGAAATATTTATTTGAATTGACAGATAATATAGTTCAGAAATAGAAAATATTGTTTGAAAAAAAGTTTTTAATAAAAATCATTGATTCATGATTAGATATTTATGCGTTTTCTCCAAAAGAAAGAAAATTATTATATTAATTCACATTTCATCGTAGGATAATATTACATGCCATAATGTGTTATTATTATTTTATGAAAAGGTTTGTCAAAAAATATGTACCTTAAATTTTGCGAGATTCCAATAATTGAATTTTGGATGTTTTTCAAAAATAAAATAAATTTATCACTCCTAAACTTAATAATATTAATATGATTACTTTGTATAGGTATAATTAAGTAAATATAAAAATTTAAATTTAATTTGATTTTAATCTTTGTATTAATAAATACTTTGTTCCACCGAATTATGAAATGGTATAATTATATTTTTTTTACGCATATCTAAATAGGTGTTTCATTACACTGATTCTAAGCAGGTTTAGGTAGAAGAGAGACGGGTTCTTAGAGTAAAGAGTCATGATGTAATAAATGCACACACGTTAACTTTTTAATTGTTTGTGCATAAATAAAGTATTTCTATTGTTTATTTGAAGTTGTAATCGAAGGAGTTCTGCTTTTTCGTGGTTCGATAGAGTTACTTACTGAAGTATTGTCAACGGAGACATCCAACTGTATACCTAAATATAAATGTATTAGCAAACAGTTTTGTATCTCTATTTAGGACTACAAACTTAAACTAGCGAGACTTCCACGGTCATTATTAATTTTCTACTATGCCAAGTTTTAATTAATATACGTATTTACATCATGTTATATAAGTACAAACATTAATTGAGAATATAACATAGCATCAAAAGAATATTTACAAAGAAAAAGTCAGGGCACCGAGAACTTTCTACTTACTAATAAATAAGATAATTGAAATAACAGGAAATACATGACGTAAATTATTTTGTTTCAAACTAAGAAATATTAGTTAGTTTTAAGTCTATCTATTTGTCTCCTTGTCCGTTTGAAAAAAATAGATTCAAATATATTAATTTGTAACTATCTATCATATGTACAATATACAAAAAAAATTAAAAAAGAACCCAATGTTTAGTTCTCATCATATTCAAATATAGATAAAAAGTACAATCAAACATTTATTCTCTGAAGAGTAATACAATCTAATAATATTCGATTGTGTATTATTTCCAAATTCATTATATTTAAAAAAAAAAGTATTGAAAATTTCATTAATTTTTATATTTTCTTTACTAATTTTTGAAAATAGTTAAGACAATGTAATAAAAAAACTAAATATTCATAGATATATGATTTTGCATTAAATATTTCAAGTTTACATTGAAGAGAATTGAAAGGTTGCTATAAAATGGGTTTTAGGGTGATGTGAAGGATGGGGGGCCCCAGCCATGGAGGGCAGAATAATCTTGTGGGGGGCTTTGTAGGGGGTGTAAGGGGGCTTTAGGGGTCTAATCATCTAGGGCGCGGTGGGGGGTTAGGTAAAAATATTTTGAGTTGGAATAACGGAGAAAATAATAGAATTTTCCCTTATTTTGGGGGAGGGGAGGGGTGGTTGGGGATATGTGGAATGCACTACAAAAAAAAATATATGAACTATATAATATAGATATAGCCGAAGGATGTATGAATTGCTGCGCTTCAAAAGTGTTGCCATGCGTTGCTTGGTGTTGCTTTGTTGTTGAAAAATATTAGTCAGTCGAGCTTGTAACCTTCAGCTGTTGACTTCTGTTCGCTTCTCTCAACAAAGTTTAGTTTCGTTTCTATAGAGTAACGTGTTTTAATTGTTACTCACAATCGTAACATTTTGGGAGCTCATCTGGGATAATACACCAACAGAAGAAAAGAAGACAATGAAACGGCAGCTGGAGGAACCGAAGCAACAGTGCCTCAATCTGGAGCATCAGATACATAATACAAGGAGAGTGGTGAAAACTCGTGATGAAGTAATAGTGGAACTGAAAGTTGAACTCGCTGAACTGCAGAGAAATTATGACGATTTGCAGGTTCAGTTGGACGACGCAAAGAAAGAAAAGGAGGACATGTTGCGTAAACAACAGGAGGTTCATGAGAGGACACTTCAGCGGTTGCAGTCGACTCTCGGTGAAGCTTGTGACATGATCGTAAACCTATAAACTGAGCGGAATGCGGTTTTGGCGAAGCAGGACTCTCTTCTGAACAAGAGGCAGGCTGAACGAAATACAGCGTTACACGATCAACAACCTAATGACATAAACCAGATGAGTATCACCGAAAATCTTTTGCTACCACCACCATATGTATCGCAACCACCGCCACCACAGCAATCACAACCATCATAACTATCACAACCACCGCCAACACAGCAATTACAACCCCCACAACCATCACAACCACCGCATCCACTTCCAATTTTGAACACATCTTTTGGACTGTCGGTTTCAAATAGGTTAGAGGTAGGTTCATTAACTTGCTTTAATGTTAAAGTCGATGTTTATGATGGTAGTTATTTATTGAGGGATTTTTAAAATCAGCCTAACCTTATTGCCAAATTAAATGGATGGGATGAAAATAGAAAAGTTTTTGCTCTGATTTCCTGTTTACGTAGAAAGGCAAGATCAGTTCTTGATAATTTTTCAGAGTCGGAAGGACTGTTAGGTTTAACTTCGAAACTTAAAGTGCGTTTGGGAGAAAAATATTTGGCTGTGACGTGTTATTCTCAATTGAAAAATAGGATACAAGGCCCAAATGGAAATTTTCCAAGTTTAGCTACTGATTTACAGAAATTAGTTTCGGTAGTTTATCCTGAGTGCTCGTTTGCTACTTAAGATAAAATTGCTTCTTCGCAATTTAATATTGAAATTACTGATAATTCAGTAAGGAAAGTACTTCAGTTAGAGAGAATTGAATCATTGAGAGCTGCTCTCCAAGGATCAATAGAGGTTAAAGCAATTTTTGATGAAAATAGGAGACTCTAAAGGAATAATGTAGTTGCAGGAGCATACAGAGCGGTGCAGTCGAATTCTAATCCAGGAGCGAGTTCAACAGTAGCTTACAGATCTTCCAAACATGCGACGACCGGATTTTCTCCAGCTGAGATGTACACCGGCGATAACATACGGCTCCCGCTAGATCTAGTGAGAGGACCTCCTCCGGATGATCACGCTGAAGTTTTATTGCCTGAGAATTATGTACAGAAGCTAAGAAAGAAAATGGCAAAAATTCATGATATGACAAGAGCAACCATGGCTATAACATCTAGCAAGATCAAGACCCAT
>JAPYYV010009719.1:2500-16442 GCA_030522625.1 Copidosoma aretas | reverse complement strand
GAAGCCAGCATCATGACCCTCCCCCCAATAGACCATTTAAAATTTAAACACCAATAATACTTTTGTCGACTGTAAATGTTGAAACAAGACAAATATTTAGATCGGTCTTACAGTCAAATCAATAAATAAACATTAGTGTTTAAATATATACATGGGGAATTCTTTTTAAACGTTACCACCAAAGTGAGTTTTAGAACATAAAAAAAAAAAATCGTAAATAGCAATTTCGACGTGGAATTTTACGTTTTTTCAGAATCCATTATCAAAAATATAGGTTTCCTTATAAAAAGTACGACTTCACCTCAAAATGACCTTGAAAGTTAGGGTCAAGGCCAAATTCAAGGTCACCATCCGACTTTACCTTGTGTACCTAACAACTTTTGTAAAAGTCATTTTTTGATAGGTGGCGGTACTGACGAGATGTTTAGAGTGGTAATTTAAAATGGGTCACTTTGTGTAGATGCATTTACAGATCTTCTCGTCCACGGGCAGTAGGTATAAAAACGACCGTGCGGTAGTCAACAATACCATGGTTGTCAAACTGCGGATTCTTATAAATCTTTTTTCATTATAAAGTACACATCTTAAGGTACCATTTGAGCCTAGGTTTGTTGAAAATAATACCGTAACAGTTGAGTTATATGTCGTTTTGTATCGTAAAAGCGTTATTTTTTCGAACTTTATGAATTTTTCACTCGAAAAGTATTGACTTAATGAAAAATGTGCAAGCAAGCATTTTGACGTCAAATGAGCCAAGGAATCGAAAGGAATTTTTGTCAAGCAAAAACAAATTAATTTTTAAAATTATTATTAAAAATTGTCAATGATAATTGATCCCAGACAAATAAAGACGAACACCAAGGTTCATCGTTTTCAGGAGGTCAAAATAGATAGAATAAAAAAATAGTTTTATGGACTCGAATAATGTACGGGCACTTATCAGTAAAACTCTACCAAGGCAAACTCAAAATGTACAGTCTAAAATTATCGGATGACATAATTTTAGGCGTTCAGCAACTTTAAAACAAAAAACATCGGCAGAAAGACTTACATAAATATAGTACAAGAAATAAACAGGAAGTAAGCACAGGAATAAGTATTAATTTTTAGGAATGGAAAAGATAATAACTGATCTGTTCCAATTTAAATTAAAAGCATTAGAAGTTTTAAACAAGAACATGGACCCAGAAGTGTGGTCCTCAACAAAAAAAATATCGTGGCACACAGAAAAAACGACAAGTGTGGTGCAATGGAAGTCAAAGCAGTTTTAAGCTTAAGCAAAAGTGCTAACGTAGAAAGTTAAAATCACCTACTATTTTTCATGGACTTAGTGATTAATTTATTTTGCACATACCTAGTTGAGACTTTCCCATTAAAAAAAAAAAAAAAAAAAAAGAAGAGACACAAAAAGGCAGAAAGAAAATATGAAGTTGAGTTTAGATGCAAAGACAAAACGATGTATACGGAAGCTGTGGACGGGCAAGGTAGGCATTGACTTGGGAATAATAATGGAAAGAAGACCGGGAAAAAATGGATTCAGATTACCAATATCGTGTTGGGCTTAAATGCGAACCCACCAGGATATATGTGAGAAATAAGGGCCGGAAGAAAAAGCCTAGAAATAGGCATAAGAAAAAGGAAATAAATTTAATTCTCGCACACAACGAAAATGGACAAAGGGAAGTGACCTTCTGTATTCCTAATCAAAGAATAAACCAACTTAATCAATAAAAATCATACAAAATAGGCAAAGAAGTAAAAGTTGTATGTGAAAAATTAGAGGATTGAAAAACGATAGGATTCATAAAAAGAGAAACGGAAGACTTTTGTCGATCAGAAAATACAGAAAAACTATATGGTAATTGACAACTCTATCATCCGTAAAAAAATTAAAAAGAATAAATTAAAAAGCAGAGAGAGAAAAACAAAGCAAAAAGAAAAAGATGTAGGAGATTTTAGAAGTTTTTAAGTCGTAGACTGTAGGCTCTGCATGGAAAAAAAATATAAAGCAAACATTGCTATGTAACGAGAAAAAGAACAACGAATAAAATAGTAATAAAATTAGTCAGAGGTATAGGATTATAAGATAGTGGAGAGAGATTCAGGAGGCAGATGATTCATGTAAAAATATAAGATGTGTATGTAGCTTAGTAATGCATAATAGTGTTGATTCAAAATTCAAAAATAAGTTATGCATTATGAATTATAATATTATGTAAATGTAAAAAGACATTCTAATATGTTGTTTTATGTTTAATCAAATACATAAACTACTCTATTAAAAATAATATTAGTAGTAATACAAGAGGATGAGAATTTTAAATAGTTATGAAACGAAAAAAGGAAATTTTTATGTATATAAAAATCTACGTAAGAAACAAAAAAATAATGAAATAAAAAATCCTTATTTACAAAAAATGAAATAAAATCTTAAAATGATATCTTATTATAAACTAATATCCATAATCGACTCTTAAATATTAAAAATGACAATAGAGACGCATAACTGTTTTTTTAATAATAATGATTGCATAAATATTATATACATATACATATGTATAAATAAATACTTTGAGTACTACTCAGAGTCATTATTGGTATAAAATTATTAACAATAATTTGATAAATCAGTAAACTCATTTCATATATTGACAATATTTGTTCGAAATTTAAGTGAATTTTAATGAGATTGCTTTGGTCATGTACATTTGTACTTATATATGTGTATTAAAAATAAATTGTTGTATTTATAATTCAGACACGAGAATAAAAATATTGAAATATAGGGGTGTGCGCGCGAGACACGCAGGAAGCGGAGCTCATCAAGTATATATATCTTCCTATATTATATAGTTGTGTGAACGAAAGTTAGTCCTACGCCCCCTCCCCCCGCTAACCCTCAGCTCATCCACGGCTGCCCACAGCTCTCCCTCAAATCACGTAGTTATTTTTTCATTTTTACGTGATTTTTAATTATCTTTGGATTAGCTCCCCCCCGCTCCCCTTAGCTCCCCTCCAACTCCATACAGCTCCCACTTCACCTCCCTCTCGTTTCCCCTTCAGCTCCCCCAATCACCTAATAACCTATACTACAAAACACACACACAACTTAACTATAATTTCATGCATATAAAATTATAAATTTGGCTTACTTTTGATTTATCCCTTCTACACGATTTAAGCTTAACATTATATTAACAAATGTACAATAAAAAATCATAAGGGTAGAAAAAAAGTAGCTCTTACTACCAAGATATTGATTCTATAATGTATATATATAGACTAGAAATCGTGTGGATCGTGGGTAATCGCCCCCTCTTCATGCCCCCCCCCCCCACCACGTTTTTACATGATCAAAAGTAAGGTAAGATTAAGGTAAAAATATGCGAATATTTAATAATTTTCTACAATAAGTCTGACTCACTACACCCGCCTCTGTATCCCAACCCCCCATGCCCCCTATTATCGTTCAGTTATCCCTTACTAACCTGAGAATCCATAAGGACTTTTAATTTATTTGAGTTTTATATATCCCCCCCCCCCTGCCGCCCCGCATTTTAACCACAATCGAAGATATCCGACGTCAACCCATAGAAACATTCTATCTAATGTCTCCCAAAAACGGACGAATTATTTCAATTACAGACAAATCATTTCACCCAAGCCCTCCAACATCGACAAACATTGCCAAAAACAACTGATTGCAGCTGAAGCCGCTCATTCAAAGCAATTCGGGATATTCTGTTTTGCCCGCACGTCTTATTTGGCTAATAGACAGAGGCACAACAATAAAAAGTGTCCATTAGTAATACAACTGATGTAACAGATAACGAAATACCCGTATACTCAAGCACAATACGAAATAAAAGTAAAATATAACACCTACAACCAAATAGCCAAATGCACTTGCCGAATAATACCGTATATTATACCCTAATAACACCCAATTGCAGGAATCGGGCAGAGCAATCGATTCATGCACATGATGCAAAAAAAAAACAAGCTCGTGCAAACCATAATTGTGCGGAAATCTAGAAAACTATATCTTAACAGTAACAAGCTAGGATCTCCCAATCGCATGAAATATCTTTTAATTCAAAATATCATATCACATGCTTCTGACAACATATAAAAATAATCACATTTTATGACAGCTGATCTCTATATTTGAGAAGAAGAAAAAAATATTCTTAATACAATGATCCACTGCTACGTCAATAATAACTAAGTTGGCTCCTCTGAGGCAGGGAATAAAACACGTTAACGTCAGTTATAACGCTGATTAAATACATATTGAATGATCCGTAAACTTCAGCAAAATACGGAATCCAACTTAAGTAGCAACCAAGCGCCTAAGACTAAACAATCGAATAAGATTGCTCGCGCAAACTGTTTATTGATTAATCATCTATTTAGTTGTTCAGAATTTAAGCTGTAGTCTATTGTGTTTTATAAAAAAATCAGACAGTATCACAACAACCGGACAGATCAGCCGAAAAGTTTCTGTTCACATAGTTTGTTAATATCTTGCTTTTCCTTTATAGTTCCACATTATTTTCTATTTGATACCAATTAAGATTAATATATCTAAAAAAAATTATAATTTACACTATGTATAAAAAATATATAATTTATGTAAATGGCTTTATCAATGTCTATTTTAATTATTGAATGACAAACTAATCAAGTAGTTATCAGTGAGTCTACAGTTTGTACTATAACTATATAGTTGTCTGTCAAGCGTGGCTGACCCAATGTCAACGTCTTTATTTGCTTGTCATTTGCGTATTTCTTGCTCTCCCACTCTAAAAATTTGTAAAGGTGTGGTCCGAGTATTTATTTTTTGATTTGTGTTCATTTTATTTTTCAAAACTGTGGCGAATTTGACAGAAACGACAAAAAAATCAATGACATATTTCAACACAAAGAAAGGTTTTTGAGCAGAAAATAATAGCACCATCATGAAAAGCAGGTCTAAATCTATCGTTTTTTTATTGTTTTATTATTTTTTTAGATTTTTCCCAATCCGTACGAGGGAGTTGAACACAGTGTGCTTGAGCAAAAAATGCGCCTCACACGCGACGTGTCCCGATCTCGCTGGACGCGCTTATATACGGAAGCTGGAGGCGCGCAAGGTAGGCATGGATTTCGGAATAAGAAAGGAATGAAAAAGGGGAAAAAATAGATTTAGATTTACAAATATCAAGTTCGGTTTAAATGCAAACGTACCATGATATACATGACAAATAGAGGCGGAAAGGGTCCGCCTAGAAATAGGCATAAGAAAAAGGGAATAAATTTAGTTCTCTCACACAACGAAAATGGACAAAAAGAAGTGACCTTCTGAATTCCTGATCGGAGAATTAACGGACCTAATCAATAAAAATACTACAAAATAGGCAAAAAAGATAAAGTTGTGCATTAAAAAATAGAGGATTCAAAGACGATAGGATTAATAAAATAACAACGAAGAATAATAATCTTGACAAAATAAAAGATAATTTTACAAAGGAAAGGAAGACTTTTATCAATCACAAGATAGGAAAAAACTATATAGTAATTGACATTTCTATTATCTGTAAAATGTTAAAAAAAGAAAAAAGCAGATAGAAAAATAAAGCAAAATAAAGATATAGGTGAGTTTAGAAGTTATTAAGTGATAAACTTCTTAGCATCTGCAAAGAAACAAAAAATGTACAAAGCATACATTGCTATGTAAAGAAAAAAAAAACATTAAACAAAATACTTATGATATCAGTCAGAAATATAGGATTAAAAGATGATGGAGAGATATGCTGGAGGAAGATGACATATGTGAAAATATAAGATATTTATGTAGGTAAATAAGGCACGACAGTAAAGATTGAAAGTTCAGAAATATGTTATGCGTTATAAATTATAGTATTATGTAAATTTAAAACGAAATTATAACACGTTGTTGTATATTTGTTCAATTACATAAGTTACTTAATTGATAAAGATAAAATAAACAATTTACATTAACAAATGTTAGAAAAGAATTTCAAAATGATATCTTATTATAAACTTATATCCATAATTGATTCTAAAATGACCAAAGATAACAAACAAAGGCTCATAACTATTTCTGTAATAATAATAATTGCGTGAATATTGTATTTATATACATAATCATCAATATTAACCTTAATTGCCAAGTAAAGTCATTATTAGTATTGAATTATTAACAATTATTTAATAAATCAGTAAACTAATTTAATGTATTGACTATATCTTTCCAAATTTTTAGCGAATTTTTATGAGATCGCTTTGGTTATATATGTTTGTACGCATATATGTGTATTAAAGATAAACTTTTTCATTTATTTTTCAGACATGAGAATGAAAGTATTGAAATACAGGGGTTGGCACACGAAACGCGCAAGAGGCAAAGCTCCACTGGTATATATATGTATTAATCAGTGGTTATACTTAATATAAATCATATAGTCCATAAAGTAGGACTCACACGGATATACTTAATGCCCTCAAGCGTATTTTGTATTTTCTAGTTTCATTATTCATATATTAAAGCCACCTTTACTTACGACGATCAATTTTGCGGAGATCACATCAATGAGAATGAGAAAAAAACCGCTGTCAAGTAACTTACTCAAAGCTTTTTTAAAAACGGTTTTCTGCTTAATTTTAGTACAAAAATTTGTTGTATGAGGATGGTTTTAAATTGGAAAAAAGTTCTCTTTGCTCCATAAAGTAAAATTATTTAAATTGAAATTATAAGTTTTTAACCTAAATTGTACCAAAACATTGGGAAAATTGTATCATTTTATTTCAGTAAGAATTGAACCGATCATATAAAATTTTAAAATCAATATACATATTGTAAAAAAAAATAATTAAAATAATTTTTGAATTATCGTGCATAAGTTTTGTTATAATTTAAAAAAATGTAGTACCTCAATAGCGAGCTTAATATTAAAAAATTCAGAAACTAGTTTATCACAATGATGATAAAAATGGAGAATACAATTTTTTTTTTATACTTCACAAGATACAATCATTCTTCATGTTAAATTATAATTGTTTTTACGATACGAAATCGAAAACCTGTACTCTAAAATACAAAAAAAACGTTTTTAAAATCGGACTAAGGTACAAAACTATATTCTGGTCATTCAACCGCAATAAGCATACAAAGATAAACATTCTAATCCCTAAATATTTAAAGTACGTTGGCGGGTTACTCAAATATCACTGGCGATTATTCAACAAAATTAAAGTATTTGTTTGATAAAATAAAATGGAATAACGTAAAGAGATTATTCTTGTCTTCTATGGGATATTATTTAGGAAATAAAGTTAAAATTTTTACACGTGAAACATCGTGAAAAACTGCTTTTTAGGCATAAAAAATTGTCATATCAACCTTGATAAGGTATAAATCATTATTTTTTTTTTCGAGCCACTACGAAAATATGGAAAAAAAAATCACAAGCCCTTGATCATTTAAAGCAGTCCAAGGATTTCTGAATTATGATTACATACAGAAACACACACAAAACCACACACCCATCCCCTTCCCACACACACACACACACACACATATACACACACAAACAGGCAGACATTTTGTAAGATTTTGAATTTTGGTTCTACAAAGCTTTCCCTATGAAGAAGCAAAAAAAAGAGCTCGTTCTCAAAAACTAATCGATGCAAATGAGAAAACTGCTGCTAATTTATTAGCACAGAGCTTCATCATTCACATGATCTTTTTTAATCACAAGCACCCTTATAGATTTTTTTATTTTCAGAATCAACAAACGTCATTATTTGAGAAATTTTGTCTTAAAAGATCTTTTACCAAAAAATATTCTAAAACACCCTGGCGAAAAAATCCATTATTAAAAAAAAAATAAATTCTAATATCGATCAAATCAAAATAAAAATTTTCAGAAAATTTTATGATCTACAAAATTTTCTGCAACAAAATATTCTAAACCAGCGTTTAATAGCAAAAAAATCACTTTAAAAAAAAAAATTCTAAAATCGATAAAACATAAACAAAAAAACAAATCGATAAAATTAAAAATTTTTTCAGCAATAATGGGTATGAAATGACGAAAAGATCTTAAAGAATATTTATCGTAAAATATCCTAATACAATGATCAAAATCGGTCAAAGAAATCCTAAGATATGAGTGATTACATACACTCCCTATTCAGACCTACGCACACCCAGCTACTAGATATTTTTAATTTCATCTTACTAGTTTTTTTGTATATAATTTAAATCAATTCTTTGGCAAAAAATTAGAAAATAATTAGCAGAAAAAAAGGTAATAGAAGAAAAGTGGCCCCTATGACTTGGCCATGCTAGCTTCATAAACATGTAATAATTATAATTGTGGTAGCGATGTTGATGATATTTATGATGACGACGATCATGACATTGATGATGATAATGATTATATATATAACAATAATGATCTCAATGATGATAATGATATTAATGATGACGATAGTGATGATAATATGGAGTTAGCTGATACTATATTGTAAATGATGATGATCATAGTTATATTAATGACTATATTAGTGATAGTTATGATGATAATGATGTTAAAAAAAAATGATAATAAAGACGATAGTGATGATGATGATGATCATGATGATAATGATGATGATGATGATGATGATGATGAGATTATTGTTAATGATAGTGATAGAGATAATAATAATGATAATAATAAAGATGATGATGATGTTGATCATAATCATAACAATGAGTATGATAATGACGATGACAATGATGATGGTAATAGCAATGATACTGATGATGATAATAATGATGACGATTATGCTGATAGTGATGATGACGATGTTAAGATGATCGTGATGATGGTGGTGATAATATGTATGATAATGATGATGATGATATTTATAGTGACAATCTTGATGATAATAAAGATAATGATAATATAGATGATGATGACGATAATTATGACAGTAATGATGATGACCATAATAATATGGATGATGATTATTAGAATAATGTAGATGTTATTGATTATAATAGTCGTAATGTTTGTGATATTGATGAAGACGATGATGATAATGTTGATAATGATGATGATTATAATGGTAATAATGATAATCTTAATGATCATGATGACAATAATGACTACGATCATAATAATCTTTAAGATAATGTTGACGATGATAATAATCATGACTATAATAGGGCTCATAATAATTATTAAGCGTAAGTTAATGATTATGATGACAATGGTTATATTGATGATAATAATAATGATAATAACAATGATCTTGATGATAATGATGTTAACGACGATGATGAAAATAATGATAATGATAGTTATAAATGATAGTAATAATAATAAAATTAATAATATTAATCAAGGTAATGATAGTAATAATAATGTTAATGATGATAGTTATGATGTTGATAATGATAATGATGATGATGATGATGATCATAATAATGATGATGAAAATCGTGGTACTAATAATAATGTTGATGATGATATTTATGATAGTTATATTGATGATAAAAATGATGATGATGATGATGATGAAGACAAAAATTATAATGTTATTGGTGATAGTTACAATGATAATGATAATATGAACATAGTGATGATATTAATAATGAGAATAATAATGATCATCGTGATTGAGATTGTAATAAAGGTAATGACAATGATGATGATCAGGAAGATGATATTAATGATATTGACGAGTTACGATGGTGTTTATAAGGATGATAAGAATAATGATAACAATGATAATAATGATAATGATGGTAATAATGATGGGATTATATGGTTAATGATTTTGATAATGTCGATGATGATGATGATGATGACGATAAGTATAATGATGATGATGATAATGATGATAGAGATAATGATGATGATAATGTCAGTGGTGTTGATGATGATCATGATAGCAACGATAATGATAATGATATTTTGATGATAATTATGCTGAAGATGATGATGTTGATGATAATGATCGTATCATTAATAATGATGATGATTATAATAATAATGATGATTGTAAGAGTGATGCAAGTATATTGTAAATGATGATTATGAGAATATTAATGATGCTTACGATTATGATAGTGGTAGTAATAAATGTTTTAATGATGATAACGATGATGATGATAATTATGATGATAATAAACATAAAGATGATATTAATTCTGTCCATGTAGCTGATTCCAATAAGAACTAATATATTGTTGATTATTATCATACTAATTGTTGATATGATGGTGATGTTGATGATGATGATGACCCTGAGAAAAATTGTAATAATATCCATTATAATCACAATAATTACATCGATGATAGAAATGATGGTGTTTATGATGCAAATGATAGTGATGATGATCAAAGTTAATATAGTCATAATAATTACAATAATAATAATAAAGATGGGATCGCTGATGATGATAATATTGCAAATCATGATAATAATAATAATTACAATGATGGTTAAAATTAGGATGAATATAATGATAATAATGGTAATTATGATGACCATAATGATGATTATAATTGTGGTAATGATGATTATGGAGAACATGATGATGATTATATACTTAATGATGATGATGGTGATGATGATTATGATGACAATGACGATGAGGATGATAATAATATTCTTACTGATGATGACAATGATGATGATAATTATGATGATAATGATGTTAATGTCATGATATTGGTAATGATGGTTATGATAATGATGGTTATGTAGATTATTATGATAATGAAGATAATAATTATGATTGTAATAATGATAATAAAGATCAAGATAATATGAAAGATGATATTGACAATTATAATGTTAATAATAGTTATAATGATAATGATTATGATAATAAAGATGTTAATAATGCTAATGATGATGAAAATGATTGTGATGATAATAATTGTGATAATTAGAATGTTGAAGATAATCATAAAAATGGTGATGAAGATAATGATAAAAATGGTGATAGAAATAATGATTATGGTGATGATGATTAGGATAATAATTGTTTAAATGATCAAAATGATAACGATATTGATAATAATTATGATCAACTATATGATGATTATGAAGAATATGGTGATGATGATGATAGTAAAGACGACTATAATAATTATGATATTAATTACGATAATTATGATAATAATAATAATTATAATGATGATAATGGTGATGATTACGATGATGATGCTTATGATAAAAAGGATGATGATGACGACAATGATTACAATGATAATTATGATCATAATATTAAAGATGATAATAAGAAGGATTATTATACCCATATAAATAATAATAAAGAGAAAAAGGATAATGTTCATGATGTTGATCTCGATAATTACGGTGATTATTGTAAAAATGTCAATGATAATAATGATTATAATGAGGATGATGATAATTATCATGATGATTATAAAATAATGGTTATAATGTAGTTGATTATAATTGTAATATTAATAATAATAATAATAACAATGATTATGATCCTGATAAAAATTATGATAATATTGTTAAATATGCTAATGATAAGGATGATAATGATGATTATTATAATGATAGTAAAGCGATAATTATCATGATAATTAAAATGATAATGATAATAATGATGATAATGATATTAATGATGTTGATTGTGATGCTCACGATGATATGTTTTATACTGACGATAATAATGATGATCATAATAATAATTATGATGATCATGATGACGATAGTGATGATTACAAAGATGATTATCATGGTGATTATAAGAATAATGGTACTAATGTAGTTGATTATTATAATATTATTATTGAATACTATGATCATAAAGATAATCATAATAATATTGTTGAACATGATAATGATGCAATGGATCATGACAATGATTATGATGATAGTAAAGCAATAATAATGATAATAAATAAAATCATAATGACAATGATGATGATCATAATGATGGTGGTGTAATGCTTATGATGATTATTAGAATACAGACCACGATAATAATGTAAGAATGATGATTGTCATGATGGTAAGCATAATCATAATGATAATTATAAAAATGATGGTTATGGTGATAATGATTCTAATTATGACAATAACAATAATACTAATGATAATGATAGTAATTATGATGATGATACCAATGATTATAAAGGCAACATTGTAAAAGATGACAATTATGGTGATAATATTCAAGAAATTTTTGGTATTGACTTTGTTAGTCATGATGATGAAGAAAAGATAAAAATAATATTGATAAAATATATGTCTGGTGATAACAATGATGATCACGAGAATTATAACGTAAATGATGAAAAATATCAATACTGTTATGATGTTGATGATGATCATAACAATTGTGGACAATAAAAAAAACAATATAGGTGACGACGACAATAATAATTATTATAATGATGATGAAGATCATAGTTCTAATGTTGAGGATGATAATGATCATAGCTCTAAAGTCGATGACGATGATGATAATAATAATGATAACGATGATAAATTTTATGATGATAATATTGATCATGATAATTACGATGATGATAATGATATTAATGATGATAGCGCTAATAATGATGATGACGATGATGATGAATATGATAATGATGATAGTGATATAGAAAATAATGATTGTGTTGATAATGGTAACGGTCATGACGATAATAATGATAATAATGTAGATGATTACAATATGATCATTACAATGTGAAAATGATAAGTATAATAGTTGTGATGATAATGATGATGATAAATATGATGATAGTTATGATAATAACGATGATAATTATATCTATCAAGACAATGGTGTTAATCATATTGTTATCGAAGATGATGTTAGTGATGATGATGATGATGATGAGAATGATAATTATTAGAGTAAATATGATGTTATCATGTAACTAATAATTATAATAATGATGATTATAATTATAATGATTATGATGATAATATGATCATGATGATGATCATGATTAAGATAATAATGATCATGATCATTTTAATGATAATACTAAAGATGATTAAGATTATATTGTTAATAAAGATAATAAGTAAGATGATACCGATGATAATAATGATGGTTAAATTGTTGATTATGACGATGACTAGTATGATGATAATAATAATTATGATGGTGATAAAGCTACCTTCTTGATGTGGAAAGTAACAACTATAACAATAACGATAAACATTCCGATAAGAATGCTTACAAGGACAACAACGATAATGATTATGATGTTGATGATGATGGTTGTGTGAAAGATAATAGTAATGACAATAATAATTATAATGATAATAATTATAAAGAGTACAATAACGATAATGACTGTGAAAATCATACTGATCATGATGATGTTAAAAATTGACGTTTAAGATAACTACAAGCACGACGATAATAATAATAGAGATGATAGTTCGATGATATTGATCATAGTGATGATAAATTTATTGTTAATGATAATAATGATAATGATGAAGATGATAATGATGATAATAATGATAATGACGATGATGATGATAATAATGATGATGACGATAATGATTATGGTGATGATGATTATGATGATGAACACGATCATGATAATAATCATCATGATTATCATTATTTTTATAATAATCATCATGATCATCAACACCATTATCGTTGTTATCATAATAAGAATTATCTTGATCGTTAACATTATAATCATAATCAGAATTATCAAATTTATCGTAATCTTGTTCATCATAACCATCATTACCATAATCATCATTGTTACCATCATCTTTTCCGAAACCATCATCACAGGCATCATCATCATCAACATAATCATCGTTATCATAATCATCATCATTATCATTCTGAAATCACATTAAGAATTATCAACATTTTTATACTATCATGATCATGAACAAAATGATTTTTGTTACT
>JAPYYV010009718.1:0-11758 GCA_030522625.1 Copidosoma aretas | reverse complement strand
GAGGGCAAGTCGAGTTGGTATTCGACCTAATAATCGACGCAGTCCAGTTATTACTCAATTCCAAACAAAGCCCGATGGTTAAGATTGCTGACCACTTGCGCTTTCAACGCGTATTGATTTCGAAAAGATGTTTAAAAACATTTATTAACAGAATCGATTGCTAAAGGTTTTGGAGCCGCAGTTTTACAAACTATGTCGTAATGCTGATCGCCCGCATTCATACTTAAGTAGGTTCGAAGTTAATAATACGAAGTTTGAAATACACTCACACATAAAATTAAACACAAACACATGACCATGATATGTCTGAATGGTGATCGTTCGCATTCTTACTTGGATACATGGCACAGGATATAACAGCATCATCATAAGCGTAGTTTAGAGGTTCACATTAGGTACAGGAAGTAGATTTTATAAGAAATAATCACAATTATGACATATCGATGCTTATTAGTCGATGGTTTAAATTATTTCAAAATCATCTGATTATCTAAGGTAAGCATTGACTGATCTCTCAGTATAAGATCACTAGTAACAGCCATGAGCTGTGAGTCCAAGAGCCTAAACTGAAATAGTGCATGTAACTGGACTCGTAGAGTTCCACACTCTAGTGAACCATACAAGTGCGTATATTTGGGTTCTGTCGGATCAAGATTTTTTTCCGTGTACATAAATGTTGTAACAAAGGTTTTAACCATGCTTCAATTAAAGGGTTGGTACTGTGTAACGTTTTCTTTCGATTTTGAAAAACCAATTGTCCTCTCTAATACACCTGAAGACGTCTTCAAGACAGAACAAGGTTGGTATCAAGCCGATTGAACTGTCACACAGTACGGCCCCTGTAAAAGGCCCCAGTATAACTGAAGCTTATCACAGTCACTTATTTCTATTATAGGAAAATCTAACCATAATGCGGAAATAATAGAAAACCATACATTTTTTTAAAATAAATAAATTGTAAATGAGATTATTCTAAAAATTAGTTTGTATATTTTAAATAATTTGATTTCTCAATGATCTTTTGCATAAGATATGACTGTGTTGATGATTGATTTCTTATTCATTAATTTCATTTATTATATAACTTACTGTTTCATCGACTCGAGCAGTAGCATAATTCAAAGTATTCAAAAAGGCTATTAAAGACTGAAAAGGTTTCCTAAAACTTTAAAAGACTTACTAAAATTTTCAGTCTTTTAGAGACTTTTAAAGTCATTCAGAAATTCCTGCGTTTTCTTTCGATTAATATTTAATTAACTTGATTGATACAATCCTTTTTTTTTTTTGTAAGAAATGGCGCACTCTTTAAGATGTTTGTATAAATATAACATTCCTAAAACTTTATCGTAAAGCTAAATATAGTATTATCTTATAAGTAAGAGATTACTTTTAAAAACCTTTTTACTTATACTGCTCAGACGATAAAGATGGTATTAGAGTTATAATGAATGTATTATAGATCAATATTGTGTATGAATAATTTTATTTATTTGTTTATTTGTACCCAAACATACGTAGGTGTCTGTGAAGTGCTATTTCATTTACTTATTAAATAATGTGTGTTAGAATATTGTACAAATATTTATATGGAATAAATTTGAACGTTCATTATTCAATTATGCTATGAAATCGAATCTATTAACAGGAAATACTGTTTTTGAGATAAACATTTTGTAATTGAAGACAATATTGTAACTCTGTAACTTCAAGAAGTAATTGATATCTTACATGATAAATTTTATTTGGTCCGTCAGATGAATTATCAAACAATATTTGATACGTATTTTGTCTTTTTTCATACAAACAGAAAATGACGAAGATAGAGCATACCAAAGTTCTGGAGTGGGGGTAAAATACGTCATAAGAACATAAAAATCGTATGTCGTTCAGACGTGATCAACCCTCACTGATGAATTTTGATGCGCAATATCTCTGTCATTTTTTGTTTGTATAAAAAAGAAAAAATACGTGTCCAATGTTTTTTAATAATCCATCTGACGGACCAAATAGAATTTTTGCATATGCAAGATCCCAATTATGCGTTATCCAAATCCCACTGACTATATAAGATCAACTATTGTAAATATTTGCAAACTCATGCTGAAATTATAATCTACAACCTCTAAAACATTTAAATGAACTGCTTAAATAAAGTTATTGCACTCTAAGAAACTGTAATAAGGTATATTAAATTAACTATTCAAAACTCGTCAATTGAAGATCGTACCCGTAATCAGCACCCCAAATCCCAGTTATGATTTTTTTCTGAGATTTACGATATTTATCATTTTTAGTATGTAATATTGGATCCGTTATTTTGAGTTTTTAAATTCTGATAGTGGATTAATACTAAGCGACCACGAAAACCCCCGTATATGATTTTTAACTAAGATACGTGAACTTTTTGAAATTTCAGTCTGCCATATTGGATCCACCATTTTGAATTTATAAATTCTGATGGTAGATTCGTGATTAACGACACCAAAAATCCTACTACACTCTTCTATGTGAAAGTTCAAAATCAGCTTCCACAAGTGTCTTGAAAATTTCCTTATCTTTAAATGAATAAAAAAAAAACGTCCAAATCGGTCAATAATTGAGGTCACTAGAAACTTTTGAACCAAAAAAGTCGATTTTTAACCTGTGTGTATTGTGGCGAGTTTTTAGTACAACCATCGTATTCTAGATCAAATTCCCTATCAAAACCGTATTTCCATTTAATGGAGAAATTTGTTTTACTCTTAGAAATAAGATAGTTGATAAAGCGTGGTAGAATGAGATGCTAATATTGGCAGTGGAGAAACTTCAGGATGTTCAGGTGAAAATGATAATGTACTCAATGATTAAGTTGATTATTTAAACGAGGGATTAAGTTTCATAGGATCATCGCCCATCAAGTAACGAAAATTGACGCAAAAACGATACTCGGAGGAAAAATTTCTGAAAATTACAGAAACGATTAGGAAAAAAGTTTTTCACGTGAATAACGATGGTCCACATGATGTTGACGGTGAAGATGATAGTGATGAACCCCAATTTTAGGAACTGCACAAGATAGTTTTAACACTGGTCAGAACCGAACTCATAAGATCAAAACTTTAAATATTTTCAGACCTTAGTCTTACCGAAAAATCCAGTAACATTTTCCTACAGCTACTGGCGATATGATAATTGTTACAAAAAATATTGCTAAAGGCAAAGGCATATTAAGAAATCCAAATCCTAAAAGCTATCCAGCTTTAGAAGCAGATGATATTAATACTATAATTAACTTCTATCAATCTAATGAATGCGCGCAATTCTTGCTAGGCAAAAAAAAATACATCTCTGTAAAAGTAAATGGACATAGAAAACTTTAAAGATTTACATACAGAATTCCAAAATGAATACCCAACGACAAAGTGCGGTTTTTCAAAGTTTGCAAGTGTATGGCGTGATATAATTTGATTGAAAAAACAAAAATATAGAATAATCAATAATATTACTGAAAAAAACAATATGGGGTTAGCTAATAAGGCGTGCTAAGAGAACCGCACGCCAATACGACCACGAAGTTCTGCCAGTGATCCTAAACCCGGTACCCAACCCTTGGCGCGGAGCTCAAAAACTAGAAAATATAATTGAATAGTTCTCTGCCTATCGATAAGGCAGTCGACCTACATTATCGCACTAGAACAGATTATCATCGCGAGTCGCAGGAGCGAAATTCGAATTGGTTATATGGGCAAAACCGCAAAAATCCAGTCACCTAAATTCAGAGCTTTTTAACCCAGTAACCCGGAGCTCAGCAAATTCATAACTCAGTAACCCGGGGGACAGCTAGTTAATATTATAACAATCAAATAAATCATTGATTAAACAACAACTTAACCCACATCTCAAGCATTTTTACCCAGTCAAACAGGGGACAGCGGGTCAATGATATAATAATTGAATGAATTATCATAAAAATAACACGATAACCTAAATCCTTATAAGCTTTTCAACCCAGTAACACGGGGCACAGCGAGTCAACGATGTAATGATTGAATAAATTATTATAAAAATAACAAGATAACCTAAATCCCATGCTTTTTTAACCCTGTATCGCGGGGAACAGCGAGTAAATGATGTAATAATTGAATAAATAATTAGAAAAATAACAAGATAACCTCAATCCCAAGCATTTTATCCCAGTAACCCGAAGGACAGTGAGTTTATACCATAATGATTGAATAAATTATCTATAAAATAACAACTTAACCTAAATCCCATGGTTCTTAAGCCAGTTACCCGGGGGACAGCTAGTTAATGTTATGAAGATTAAATAAATCACTAATTAAAAAACAACTTAATCTTAATTCCGAGCATTTCAATCTAGTAACCCGGGGGACGGCTAGTTAATATTATAACAATCAATTAAATCATTGGTTAAACATCAACTTAACCTACATCCCAAGCTTTTTAACCTGGTAACCTGAGGACAGCGAGATTAATATGATTATTACATAAATTATTGATTAAATAACAACTCAACCTGAATCCCATGCTTTTTAAGCCAGTTACTGGGGGGGACAGCGAGTTAATATTACAACAATCCGATAAATAATTGATTAAACAACAACTCAACCTAAATCCTAAGCATTTTAATCCAGTAACCGGGAGGAAAGCGAGATAATAACATAATGCTTAAATAACTTATTTATAAAATAATAACTTTACCTAAATCCCAAGCATTTTATCCCAGTCACCCGGGTGACAGCAAGTTAATAACATACTGCTTGAATAAATTATTGATGAAATAACAACTTAACCTACATCCCATGTTTTTAACCTAGTAACCCGGGTGACAGCCAGTTAATATTTTAATGATCAATTAATTCATTGATCAAACAACAACTTAACCTAAATCCCAAGCTTTTTAGCCTGGTAACCCGGGGACAGCGAGATTAAGAATATAATGATTGAGTGAATTATTGATTAAATAAAAACACAACCTATATCCCCAGCATTTTAACCCAGTATCCCGGGGCAGGGGGAGCATGATAGGCGTCCCACCGGTCTGATTGGCTAAGAGCGAAGAGCACTCTGATTCGTCAATAGATTCAGCGCATTATTCATATCAATTTGGCCTACTTTACAAAGTAAAAGGACAAAACTTTTTGTTTTCATAAATTAATTAAACCTAATCCTAAGCTCTTAATCCGCATTACCCAATATGATCTTTTGGCCTTAATTTTATTGATAATCTAATAATTTTCATGCCAAGCACTTAATCCTCAGGGACCCAATAGGCTCGCCTGCTTGCACTTTTGTTTAGTAATTAGATAATGTATCTGCCAAGCACTTAATCTCCAGTTACCCAATAGGCTCGCTTAGCTTTTTTTTGTTAATTAAATAAATAATAAGTCCTAAGCAATAAATTTCCAGTTAACCAAAAAGCTCGCTTAGCTTGACTTCTGTTTGTTAAATAATAAACTATATAAATACATGCCAAAAGTAATCACTTTCCGTGGACGTAATCGGCTAACTTGGCATAAATATTGTATATAAAATAAACTATATGCTAAGTAATTAATCTCTGGTTACCCAATCTGCACGCTACCCTGGTAAAAATAAAGACATCTCTGATGACGTCTCTAACATTATTATAAATAGCATAAGAACTAGTACTAGGTGACTCGGAGCACCAACATTTTTTGCGATTAAATTGATATCATTATTATTAATAACATTAAAATTAATACCAAGTGACCCAGAGCGCTTAATTTTCTCGCATTTCAATTATTAACATAATTAATAATAACATTTGAACTAATTCAATACCTGGAGACGCAGAGCGCTTAATTTCCTTGCATTTTAATAATTATCATAAGGACTCATACTGAGCGACTCAGAGCGCTGACATTCCTTGCGTGTTAGTTAAAAATATTATTTATGAGATTAGCACTACAAACGGTCCACCCTGAAAACTTATATTTGCTTGGCTTCATTAATCATAAATGCATGATTCAAATTATAAGCAACGGAATCATATGAATTACTGCTTACTACTTTTCATAATAGTTTTATAAACAACGCATCAATTATCTCAAATATTTTTGCAGCAAATTATTCTACACCTACACATTCTTAACATATTAGTTTGCATCCGTTTAGTTATGAAGTAATCATGGATAACAAATTCAAGGCCTCTTTGTCATGTTGCATTACATTTAAAATTTTTTTTTATTGTAAGTACTGCAATGAAGAAAATATCACAAAAAAATTAGGTATACTTATCTAGATAATCCTGCTAGCGTATGTCCTTTTTTTAATTTTAACTGCATTTTATGAATGTGAGTTTTAATCAATTTTTCAAAAACTACATCTGCTTATGATACGTCTAGGTAAGCTGCTGTAGTTGTTGGAGTGTTCTTACCTGGCTTAAATTGATGCTGAGAACAAACTAAAGACATCGCCTAAGTGGCTCATGGCAGAATCACTCATATAATACACATAGTTTTATAAATCAATCAAAGCATTATGCAAGTAAGCGCTCAGTCGTCAGGATAGAAAATCTTGTGAACAGTCCTTCAAGAAATGTTGCACTACAAAATGCATTGAAAATTAAAAAAGTACATACGCTAGCAGCATTGACTAGATACGTTTACTTAATCCTTTTTTAATATTTTCTTTATTGCAATACTTATCATGAACAGAAAAAGTTAAGAACGCAAGGCAATCTGACAAAGAGGCCTTTAATTTGTTATCAATAATAGCTTTACAGCTGAACTAATACAAACTAATACCTATTGGGATCCTAACACGTCACGTGACTCTCGCGATATATATGGTCGATTGGGAGATAAATAACACAGGCCTTATGCGGACAAATCGGTTATTATTTTTTTTACGCCTACAACGATCGTATTACGGCGAAAGCCTGCAGATAACATGTTTTCGTTGGGATAATGGTCCTTCAGATATTCCGGCTTTTGCCGTAATACAATCGTTGTAGGCGTGAAAAAAATAAGCGTTACGTCCTCATAAGGCCTGTGTTATTTTTCCCCCAATTGACTATATATATCGCGAGAGTCACGTGACGTGTTGGGATCCCAATATTAAAAAGGTGTGGGTGCACACAGAGAAGTAATCCGTAACATCGATGGCGGTGGAGTAACAGTTATGACACGAGGCCTTTGACAAACTCTCAATGCCTTGTGGTGTAACTATTACTCCCCATAGATTCAATTAAGATTCGCACAGAAATCAATTTGCGTACATAATATATAAATACACGTACACATGATATAACAATACATACTCAATTTTAATGCCACTTTCTAAATAAATAAATATTACTTCCAACTTTTTAAAATAGATTTAGAAAAGTAATTGTGAGGACTAGAACACTTATTGAACATAACCTACACAATTACGAACCATTCACTAATACAATGAGCAATATACTTGTTACTATAAATAATAGGCCAAAGGTCCGAAAAATTTTCAAACAGTCTCTCAATTTTGATTATTATTCTACAGCTTAAGTAAAAGACAGCTTTAGTATGATGATGGCAAGGCACATTTCGTCTGGCAATGCACATGTATATATATATATCTGGCAGAACTCACTCATCGTGTGCTGCGCGCGTTGGTAACGCTGTGTGGAGTAAATGTTACTGCGTGAGCTTTCAAATCAACTGCACCGACAACCAAACACGTAAACTCCTTGCAGGCAGTTGATGTTCTGGATTACTTCTCTGTGTGTATAGAATAATTTGCTGCAAAAATATTCCAGATAATTGATGCGTTGTTTGTAAAACCAGGATGACAAATAATAAGCAGGAATTCATATGGTTTCGTTGCTCATAATTTAAATATTGCAATTATACTTAATGAAGCTTAGCAAATAAGGGCTCCAGATTGACCGTTTGTAGTACTAATCTCATAGATAATATTGTAAAAAAAGACGCGAGGAATGTCAGCGCTCTGGGACACCTGGAATCAGTTCTTATGATATTAATAATAATTGTATTATTCTAAACATGAGAAGAATGAGCGCTCTGGGTTACCTGCTGTTAGTTTTTATATTATTAATAATAATAGTATTCATTTTAACGCAAGAAACGTCTGTGCTCTGGGTCACCTGGTATTCGTTCTTAAGTTATTAACAATAATGTTATTAATTAAATCGCTAGAAAGTCAGAGTTCTGGATCACCCGCTCTTAGTTCTTATGTTATTAATCAAAACGCGAGGGAAGTAAGTGCTCTGGGTCATCTGGTATTAATTCTTATGTTATTAATCAAAACGCGAGGAAATTTAGCGCTCTGGGTCACCTGATATTCCTTTTTATGTTATTAATTAAAACGCGAGGAAAGTTAACGCTCTGGGTAATCTGGTATTCTCATGTTATTAATAATTATGTTAGAGATGTCCCCAGGGATGTTCCAATTTCTTTAGGGTAGCGTGCCGATATAGTTTATTGGCTTAATATACAATATTTATGCCAAGTTAGCCGATGAGGTCGACGGAAATCAATTACTTTGGCATATATATATATATGTATAGTTTATTATTTAAAAAACAGAAGTCAAACTAGGCGAGTCTATTGGGTAACTGGGGATTGATTGCTTGGGATTTAGTTTATTTATCTAATGAATAAAAGATATGTCAAACGAGTCTATTGGGTCACCAGGAATTGATTTCTTGGGCTTTAGTTTGTATACTTAAGGAACGCAAGAAAATTCTTTTATTTTTTGTTAATTTTTTTAATGATGTTGGAGATCGAAAACACTCGGACTATTTAGTAAAGGTAATTAAGTCAAGTGTGATTAAAACAAACGTTAAATCACAGTTTAATCATTTAATAAATATCCTTTAAATCGAGCAAATATCACATAAAACGGAACCCGAAGAAATTGATTTTAATTGTTGTTTGCAACAATTTTGTTTCCTTGCGCATGAAATTCGCTAACTTGTGTAGGTATTAATGAATTATTATGGCGGAAAAAAGCTATGCTTAATTTGCAGGGTCTGTTTTATGAATGATAAGAACATACTCAAGTCAAGTGTGATTAAAATCAACGTTAAATCACATTTCAATCATTAAATACTCTTTAAATCGAGCGAACACCACATTAATCTACAACCGAAGAAAACGAAATTAATTTTTGTTTGAAACAAACAAATCTTTGGGTATAAAATATGTTAAGTATGATTAAAATGAATCATAAATTATTGTAAAGTTTAAAGCTTTGTGTACGTTAACATGGCATGCTAATACAATTATGTGCTTTTCGTAACATCAAATTTCAATCGAGATATAATTACTCTGAAATTAATGACAGCAGTTACATTTATCTATTAAATTACATACATTTGGAGTATCCTTGTCATATAATATTAACAAAACATTTTTTTAAATCGTGATTTAAATGTGATTTAAAGATTTAACCGTGATTTAAATGATTTAATCCGTGATTTATTTCACTTAAATTATGTGGACAGTCCCTCGGCTTGGCATATACACTATTTAATTATCAAACAATAGTGAAGCCTAGAGAGCCCTGAAGATTAAGTGCTTGGCATATACATTATTTAATTATTAAATAAAAGTGCAAGCAGGCGAGCCCACTGGGCTACTGGGGATTAAAAGCTTGGCGTATACGTTATTTAATTATCAATCGAAAGTGAAACCGAGAGAGCCTATTGGGTCCTGAGGATTAAGTGCTTGGCCTATACATTATTTAATTATCAAACAAAAGTGAAGCCGAGAGAGCCTATTTGGTCCGTGAGGATTACGTGCTTGGCACATACATTATTTCATTATTAAACACAAGTGCAATCAGGCGAGCCTTTTGGGTCCCCAGGGATTAAGTGCTTGGCATATACATTATTTAATTATTAAACAAAAGTGCAAGTATTAGGTAGGTCCCTGGGGATTAAATGCTTGGCGAATAAGTTATTAGATTATATTATTATCAAAATTAAAGCCAATAGATCATATTGGGTTACTGGGGATTAAGAGCTTGAGATTTAGTTTATTTAACTTTGTAAAAGCAAGAAAGTTTTGTCCTTTTACTTTGTAAAGTAGGCGCAATGGATTTAAATAATGTGCTTAATCTATTGGCAAATCAGAGTGCTCTTCACTGTAAGCCAATCAGATCAAAGGGGCTGCTGTCATGCTCCCCCCGGGTTACTGAGTTAAAAAGCTTAGGATTTAGGTAATGCTGTTATTTAATGAATAATTCATTTAATCATCATATTATTGCCTCGTTGTCCCCCAGGTTACTAGGTTAAAAAGCTTGGGATTAAAGTTATGTTGTTATTTTTATAACAATGTATTGAATTATTCAATTATTACATCATTGACTTGCTGTCCCCGGATTACTGGATTAAAAAGCTTGAGACTTAGGTCAAGTTATTATTTAATCAATAACTTGTTTAATCATTACAATATTAACTCACTGTCCTCCGGGTTACTGGGCTACCAAGCTTGGGATTTTGGTTGAGTTGTTATTCAATTAATCATTTATTTGCTTTTTATAATATTAACCAGCTGTCCCTCGGGTTACTTGGTTAAGAAGCTTGGGATTTAGGTTGTGTTGTTCTTTAATCAATAATTTATTGAATCATAATTTTAACGCGTTGTCCCCCGGGTAACTGGGTTATTATAATGCTTGGGATGTAGGTTAAGTTGTTGTTCAATCAATAATTCATTTGATTGTTATAATATTAACTTGCTGTCCTCCGGGTTACTGAGTTATTAATTTGCTGAGCTCCGGGTTACTGGGTTAAAGAGCTTAGGACTTAAGTTACTGGATTTTTGTGGTTTTGCCCATATAACCAATTCGAATTTCGCGCCTGTGACTCGCAATAATAATCTGTTCTAGTGCGATAATGTAGGTCGACTGCCTTATCGATAGGCAGAGAACTATTCAATTATATTTTCTAGTTTTTGAACTCCGCGCCAAGGGTTGAGTACCGGGTTTAGAATCACTGCGTGCCGCGTTGTATAAACTGATTTATTTCTAAAAGTAAAAATAATTTTTCTAATAATTGAAAGTACGTCTTCGATATAAAATCCAAGGTAGAATACATTATGATACTAAAATTTGGCTACGAGGGTGGGGCAATTGCTACAAATCGATTTCAACATTTAATTTGTGTATTATGATAACAATTTTTTAATGATTTGTATTAAAAAATTTTCTTCAAAAGGTTTATATATTTACTTTGAAAATTATAAAAAAAAATTTCTAGCTTGAATAGAACCAAAGTAATTAATTTTTGAAGATAAATCATGAAAAAAAAATTCTTGAACAAAAGATTTTTTTTTTTAGAACGCGTAAAAAAAGTTTTAGCCAAATCAAAAGTATGTCGGTCAGATGTTGCACAATTCTGTTCAGTTTGTGAGAGAATGACTTATATGCAGGTACGAATTATGTGCTGTATACACGTCAAAATCATGTACGTTCGAAGCTTACTAGATGATACATTGATATATTAAGCCAATCGTATTTGAATCACTTGTTAGTTGTAAAACGGTTAAATAGTAATTGTTCAACGCACAGATAAAATGAGTAAAAAATGCTCTTTTATAATGCAACGAATTTTTCCGGGAAAACAAAAGGTTTTCAGAAAAATTGGCAGGACCCTTTTTATTTAAAATGACCAAAAGACGTGGAACAATTTATTTGTGTTAAAAATTTGAATTTTTTATTTTTATATATGATTGAAAAGTGCTTGTCAAAGGTTGATATTATGCGAAAGCGATCCAGTGGTATACAAGCA